>JARQAB010000238.1:0-45897 GCA_036172955.1 Meloidogyne arenaria
ATGGAATAAGAATGTTGGAGGATGTTCGGAGTGAACCACAAATATTGCTTTACGTGTGAAAAAAAATTCCGAAAATCAAAGGAAACATGATGTGAAATGTAAATCTCTCTGCAGATTTTGTGGACGCATTGGAAGTGAAGTCCTGCATGGCAACAGCAAATTTTTTCAAGAAATGTGATGACTGTGGAAAAAATATTTGAACGAAGACTGTTTAACTATCATAAGAAAGCAGCAATTGTCGCAAACAAAATATGTGAAAAGTGTGTGGTAAATATGGTCAATAAAAAATTATAAAGAGAGGAGCAAAAGCAGCACGTATGCGGAAAAAATGGTGTAAAATTTGCCGTCAATATCATAGCATTGAAAGAGGTTGTTACATTCGCCCTTTGTAACCTAAAAAAATCACTTCCGTACCGACTAGTAACATTCGATTTTGAAGCAACACAAAATGAGAAGATAAATAATGTAAATGAAGAAAGACGGCTCCACAGAGTAAATTTCATTGCCGCAACAGTGACCTGTACTAATGTTGGAAGATGGAAAAATATGGCGTCATCTCTGAACCAGGATGGAAATACTGCTCAATCTGTGGAAACAATCGATCAGTAACATTTCACATCAGCCATTTACTCGAACAAAAGTTGATAAACAAACTGTCACACAAAATCCGCTCAAAGACTTTATTCAATGGATTCTATTTGAACTTAACCCTGAATATTCAACTATGCATTTCACACAATGGAGGGCGTTATGATATGTTATGGTATTCAGAAATTTATCTGAAAGGGTTGTGCCATCAATGATTCGTCGTGGTAATAAACTTTATGAATTAAAAATTCCGCGCAACAATAATGCAATGAGGTTATATTTCGTGACTCATATAATCTCTGTCCAGTGGCTTTGGGGAAATTGATTGGAGCATTTGGACTGCAATAACTGAAAACAATTTTTTCCTCATCTGGCAAACATCCCCGAAAATATAGACGAACACTTCAACAATTACCCTTAAAATCTGATTATTTATATGGAGGAATGCCCCCTCAAAACAAAATGAATTGATAAATGGTATGAAGAAAAAAAAATCACCCATTTTGTTGGACGAAGCATTGGCCGAATATTGCACAAACGATGTACAGATTCTTACAGAAGCACTGATTGCTTTCAGAAAAAAATTATGGAAATTAGCAAAAAGAAAAATACACAACCTGGATCATCTCAAAAAGGGATTGATATTTTAAAAGATGCAATGACGATAGCATCAGCTTGTATGAAGCATTTTCGACTTAACCATCTGCAACCTCAACACTTGGCAATTGTTCCTGAAAAGGGATATGAAAAACTGTGATAATCAAAGTGAACTTGCACTAAAATATTTACAATGGTACGAAGATACACGAGGATTCAAATCCAAATGCACATTCAGAAGGTGGAGAACATGTGGTAGCTGGAAGATACAGGTTGATGGATATATAAAGGAAAGATAGAGCAATAGAGATAATGGATGCGCTTGGCATGCATGTGAAAAATGCTTTGGAAGTGATTTGTATAAAATTCTACCAAATGGGAAAACATGGGCTAGAGACAAACAAGATGATGAAAATCGTTTGGCAATTATACGACAATATATCAAAAATGTTGATATAATATGGGAATGTGAAATTCGTCAAATGCTACGCCGCAGCAAAAATATGCGCAAATCATTTTCAAATCATAAACAAAGCCCAATAAATATTAGAGACTGCTATTTTGGTGGAAGGACAGGACCTTTACAAATGTACTTTGATGCAGACTCAGAACAACATAAAATGCTTATTTAGATTTTAATTCGCTCTACCCTTCAACAATTGCCACAACAGCATTTCCGGTTGGTCATCCGAAAATTTATGTTGTACCTTTAGCTAAACAAAAAGTTAATTGGAACAGGGGAGACCAAATCCATTCAAAGGAATTTTGAAAGTATTTTTAATACCGCCATCCCCGTTGGATCCCTGTAATTCCAGTCAAATTTGATGAAAGACTTCTATTCCCACTATGTAGAAAATGCTCAATCAATTACCCAAATGGAGCAAACATCAAAGACTACCGATGTACACACAATGATGATGAAAGAGGCTGGGTTTCAACATGTACATCGATTGAATTGGAAGGGCATTAAAAAGTTGGATATACAGTACTAGATTTTATAGAGCTCTACATTATGAAAAATGGGATGAAATTTATTTAAAATTATGTGGCCGAGTTTATGGCAATGAAGATTCATGCTAGTGGGTTCCCTGAAGGAATAGAAGGACTTGAAGTGAGGAAAGATTTATAAATGAATGCAAAGAAATTTGGAATTGAGCTTGATAGAGAAAAAATGGTACCCTAATCAGGCTATGCGCTACATATCAAAACTAATGCTCAATTCTCTATGGGAAGATTCCTCTTAGGAATGGTCAATCAAGAAGTGTAGTCATGATTCGCCACTGAACTTATCGAATATGATAAGAACAACTCAATTGAAATACAATCTATCGATAATTTAACTGAAGAAACATTTTACTTACTTACAAACAGAAAGAAGAATTATCATTGAACATGATACATCAAATTGGTTATATCATTATGGACACAACCAGCAGCAGCAAGAATAAACTATTGAAAGCATGCAAAAGGTAGCTGAATCACCAGAATGCAATATTCTCTATGGAGACACAGACAGTATACTATATTCCCATCCAAAGGACATGGAATGTCCTCTTCAAACAGGCCCTCATCTAGGAGACTTAGCAAGAGAATATGCAGGATCTGAAATAAAAGAATATGTTGGAGGTGCGTGCAAGGCTTACGCACTTAGAATGGAAAGCAAAAGAATGCCAAGAGTTAGTAGTGTTCTGAAAGTACGTGGCATAACCTTAACGGCTGATGTCTGCAAATTTTACATTTTACAGTTCAAAGAAGTGTACTTCATTATGCAAATGGAGGAGACGATAATGAGGAAGATGATGACCGGGATAGAGGAACAATTATGATTGAAAATCCAAACTTTATAAGGCGGAACGTGAAGGATGTACGGTTTATTCAACTAAGATGAAAAAAATATTTAGACCGATAATACAAAAAGGAATTATATCCAATAACCTCAAAATTGTACATTTTGGACAAAAATGATTTCATATTTTTACTTATTAAATATTCACAACTGTTATTTATTTTTTAATTTAATAATAAAAATTTATATTTTAAGAGAATAACACATATTTTAATTAACAAATAAGCAAAAGATAGGGTGAGTTTGTCCACATCTAAAAAATAAATTCATTTAAATAAAACTATTTTCATAAGCACCCCTTACTCAGTATTAAAATAAAATATCGCCATAATACCTTCTTTATTACACCAAATTTTTTAAAATGTTAATGTTTTCAATAATATTCATATCTATTCTGCCCTTAGTGATAGAGAGTTCGGACGATAAACAGGAAGAGAGAATTAGTGACAACATTATTTCGGAGGACACCATTACCAATATGGCGAAGAACACCACCACCAATGTTTCCTAAAAGAGATGAAAATAATTTAATAGAACTACCAATATGCGAGAACACCAGCACCGATATTCCCTAACAGAGATCTTATAATTCTGGCGAATTTCGACGAGGCGATAAATTAAACACTAGTTCATGAATAGACTGATGGAAAAGAAAGATAATTAAGAATGGTTAGTAAAAGATATCTGTCATCTGAAGAAGAGTGATAAGCAAGACAAGTTGAAATAAAAATATGGGGCGTTGGATTCTACGCTGGACCTTTGGGACAACAAGTTCAAATTTGGCAAACATAATAGAACATTACATAATGTATTCAAGATGGCGATTTTTATATGAGCCTCCTATTTCAAATATTATAGATTTTTCAAAAATTTATAAATCATTTTAAAAATAATTTTTATTATTGATATTAATAATCTTTTCTCATGTAAATTTATAATTTGTTTAATATTTAATTAAGTTTAAATTTTGAATCAGTTATCAAAATATTGCGTTTTTTTCCCATTGATTAGGTTCACCTCTATTTTAATCCACAATATTCCTGGTCTCGATTTTGCATTAGTGGGTGTAGATGGTAAACTTCCGTCGGATATTGGAATACTATTTAGACTAGTTGTTGATGTAGACGAAGTTGCATGTGTTCGCCGTGCTGTAAATGTTAAACCGCTTATTGTTGACGGGGGTGAAGTAGGAGCAAAACATACAAGCTCAAGCGGGAAGTATCTTTCGCAAATACCATCCTTTGTAATTGTTCTTGCGATAACACATTGATGAAACGGATATTGGAGTTTTATTTATGGTGAGCATAGAAGTATGCCGCAACCGATATGTTGAATGGATAAGCTAATTCGCCGAAAGCTTTGACTAAATGAGCCCCAGATGTTGTAATTCCGTCACATCGAATTGTATATTTCAATCCATTCCTATCTGAATAAGTTGTCTCTATCTTCCGTTTTCATTTATAAATTTTGAAATCAAATCTGCATTTTCCTGATGCATTAATCTATCTCTCCCAGATAAATTGGGGATTCAATTTTTCGAAATATCATCCAAAATCGAATTCATTTTTATCGATTAATTTAGAATGTTTCTAAAATTTTCAATGAATTTTAATATAATAGGATTAAAGAAATTTTGCCTTTTTATACTCAAAATTTGCCCTTGAAAATTGGTGCTATTACGAAATATCAGGAAAGGGCGGAGCCTAGGAGGGTATATAAGGCAAAAGATTTCCCAATTTCATTAATTTCTTCATTCATTCATATAAATAAATTTGAAAAATAAAATGAGCGGATTTAAAAATGAAAAAATCCAAAACTTGAATTAATTAATAACCCAAAAATGAGGAGGAAGAAGAGATATTGAAGTTGAGATAAAAAAGGATACGGAAAAAAGCAATAAATCAAAATCTGCTACTTCAAAAATAAACAATGAAAATATTGAGAAGAAACATGGAATAAATCCCCGTATACTTTGGGAAATTATGCGCATGAAAGATACCCCAAGGATTGAATAAGAATTTGCAAAAAATGTGCTAATGCGCTTATATGATAAGAATAAATTTACTCAGAAGGAGAATGGAAATATTGGAATTTGTTTGAAATTTGTGAAGGCTGCGCGAATTGAATATGCAGCTCAAAGATTTTGTTTCAGAGTGGGATGAAAAGAAGGTCCAGAACATGAAAAATGAATAAAATTTCAAAGATATTCTTTTACATAAACTTGTTATTTTTTAATATTAATTTCAATAATTGTAATAATTAAATTTGAAATAAAGATTTAAGATTTGCCCTATATTAGTTAACATAGAATTTTCAATTTATAAATTCAAATTTTAGTTTTCGGAAGCCACGCCCATTTTCTGTGCATAAATACGAAACATTCCCCAGATCAAACTTTCCATTCAAAATTTGAATTCATTTTATAAAAATATTTAAAAAAATGTCAGTAATTGAGATAACTGCCAGCTCTTAGAAAAAGTGCTCCCTGAGGTTTTATTTAGTGTGTCTTCTTGGTGTGACAATTTCGTCACCACGGCTCATAACAGCACGTTTTGTGGAGTTTGACTTGGCAGGAAATGTAAAAGCTGCAAGGGAGAAAATGTTGACATCGATTTTATTGTTACTCCGAAGGATGTAACCTTATATTGCAACCGCCTAAAATCAGAGAAAGTAGTAATGTTCGATCATATCTACGAGATTCCTCAACAATGGTTTTTTTTCGCGTAAAATCAAAAGGAAAGAATTTCAATATCATTCACAGGCAGCCAAAGTGGAATGAAAAGATTTTATTAAAGGAGAGGAACAGATGACTATCAAGGAATTTTTGTCAAGTTTCACAAAACCGAGCTCAAGTAGGAATAGAAGAACAAAAGAAAATATAAAAGAAGACGATAAAGAAAAGAAATTAGAAGACAAAAGATAACCATCCAAATAATATTAAATCCTCCATTAATAATCCTCCAATATCATTAATCATATTTTATATTTTAATTTTTGATAAATATTTGTAAAATGAATTTATCATTTTTTTCTAATAAAGACTTGAAATTAAAACTTCCATTTTGGTTGTATATTATTGGTCCAAGTTCAACTGGGAAAAGTACATTTGTCCGAAATTAATTTCAATTCTGATCAACTTATTGAGCCTATTCCAAAATCTATTCTTACTGCTATGGCGAATATAATACTCTTGTTCCCGAACTACAACGAGCCGGAGTCTCAGTCTATTCCGAGTTCCCCCTGAAGATCTTATTAAGAAACAAGAACAGCCTGCACTAGTCATTCTTGATGACCTAATGTACTCAATTGACGAAAAATATTTATCGGAACTTTTCACAAAGAAATCTCATCATCTCAATTTTGGCATAATTTTCATCACTCAAAATCTCTTCGAGAAAAAACTCAAAGTCGCACGTCAAAATTCTATGTATATTGTATTAACACGCGCACCAAATAGTGCATTGGCCATCCGAAATCTAGGAGTACAATTATTCCCAGGAAGATTAAACTATTTTCTAGACGCATATCGACAGCTACAAGCAGCAGCAATTATTCATATCTCTTATCGATTTACACCCCTCATCAGATCCACACTTAGACTAAGAACACAAATATTTAAGGACAAAGAATCAGAAGACTCATACAATCAATACCTATTTATTTTCCCAAAATTCCTCTAATTAAAACATGTCAGCGAATTAGTCAACACTTGTCAAGACAATCACATTTCCTCAAACAGCTCGCAAAACACGATCATTAACTAAAAGAGACACATTTAAAAAAGCTTCAACCGACCATTACTCTCTCTCACTGAAATTTGTTTCAATATTATACGCAGTCAATTTAAATTAACTAAAAGACAAAATCTCGTCTTCTTCCATTCGCTGATTTTTGTTCGCCGCGTGAGTAGATTAAAAACAAAAGAGGAGCCCGACGTACAGTAATACAACAAGGAAGCGGTTTACCAATCGGATTGTTCCTGCCCTAACCCCAATCTTATCGAATTAACAAAAACATTGACAGCAATTAATAAAAATGGCAAATAAATTATATTAGTTCCTGAAGATATATATCGCGGACTACTTACTCAACCCACACCAGAAACTGGAATATTAATTTGGATTTTACACGAGAAATTTTGGAAATATCAAAAGTCAAAATGCAACAAAGAATTAAAGATATAAATTATAATCAGGAATTGAGACGTTATCTACACATGTTGAAGGACCAAAATGAAAGACCAATGAATGTTTCAATAAGACAAATGGAAGATCCAGCACTGAGCAAATTAAAAATTACTTCCCCTACTCCAACAGACTCCATGAAAAGAAATCAACAAGTACTTAAACAATAAAACCACCACAAAATTTCCACATCTAGAAGAGGGTACCGATTTAAATGAAAATGAGCTTAGTATGCTACGGCCGATGAGATTCTCCGATTCCAGAAGGAACTGAACCAAAAAAGACAGAAATAAAGAAAAAACAAAAGAAATATTTGAAAGTATGAAGCAAGAGAATCTTGATAAATATGATGTGAGCACAGATGGAAAGATTCTAAGTAGAAAGGGAGGTAAAGAAATACGGGAAGCAATGCACAAACATCCATAGAGTGCATACTCCGAACAGGAATCAGTGGGAAATAAGATGGGGTGAATTGACACCACCAGGAACATCTGTTTTAGAAAATAAACTAAAAAGTGATCATAAAATTTGGCCGTTGATAGAGAAGGCAAGAGAAAGCTGTACTCCAAAAAGAACTTATTCAAAACAAAAAAGAAAAATACCTGAATACAAAGAAATAGCTGAATCAAAATGGAGACCTCCAGCAGAATGAATGATTTTAGATAACTTTACAATGATCCAGCGAATCCGGCAGATTTGCTGGTGTAAACAAGCTATGGACAGAGGCTCGAAAAAAAGATGCAAGCATTAAAGGAAGGATGTTGAGGAATATTGGGAAGGAATAGAACTTATACAATTCACCGTCCTAGACGCGTGCACTTCAAAGATCAATAACATATCCATCTGGGTATATGACAGATGTTCAGTGCGACTTGGCAGATTTTCAAAAGTTATCACGGCAAAATAATGGAAAGAAATATGCACTTGTTGCAATAGATGGTTTAAGTAAAAGAGTTTTCGCTGAACCTGTGCGCACTAAAAAATCAAATGATATGATTGATGCATTTGAAAAAATTTTGGCAAGAATGGAATGCACCCCCCCGAATTTTTAGCGATAAGGGAACAGATCGCAGCAAAGAATTATGGACTTTTTTAGGAAAAAAGATATTGAAAAATACACGGCAACTTTCTCTGAGTTAAAGCATCTCTAGCTGAAGATGTATTCGGAACATTAAACAGAGATATATAGATTATGAGTGAGAAACATACTTTAAAATGGACAGAAGCATTACCAAGATTGTAGACGCAATAAATCATTCAAAGTGTAGAGTTTTAGGTGGACTAAGACCAGTCGATGTGAGATTTAGCAATGCAAAGAAATAAGAGAAATGGTATTTGGTCCTATTGGAAAAAGTATTCTTCGAAAGAAACCGCGCTTTATGAAAATGACCATGTGCGTATGAGCAGAAGTAAAAATATTTTTCAAAGGTTATCTGCCAAATTACAGTGATGAAATTATTCAGATAGATCTTGTTTAAAAGAAGGCTAATCCAAATAGATACCGCCTCCGTGACGATAATTGAGAATTATTTAAAGGATATTTCTACCCTGAGGAACTAATAAAGTAAGAAAAGATGAGAATACTAGTTACAGAATTGAGAATTATTAAGGTAGAAAGAAAAAGGATGGAAGTAAAGATTTTTTGTTAAATTTTTTGATTATCCCCAACCCCAGTGGATTGGCGAAAATCGTTTGTATAAAAGGGCAATTTTTCATTCCCCATAAATCATTTGTAATCATTTTCATTATTATTGTTCATTTATTATTATTTTTTATTGAAATAAATAATGGCTAATACTTCTTTGTGTGTTCTTCCCTAGTAATGTTAGTGATTACCCAGATAATAAACCAATAAATATCGAGTGCATCTCCCTAAACCAATAGAATTTCAAGGTGGAAACTGGGTATGGACTTTACAGTATTCAATACCCCCAGTCATGGGCTGCAACTATTGGCACCGACGTAAACAATGGATCGAAATTAATTACAAAAACAGAAACCGCATAGAATCGAATTCCCAAAACAACACAACTAACACCGAACGGACTCAGCTTCTTTCTAAAGCTTGTATTATCCAATAAGGAAAAGACTAGGAAAAGACGTGATGTTTCAATCGAGATATTTGAGGATGAAATTATCATTGAACCAGAAATTAATTAGTAGTTGACGCAGCTAAGAAAGGCGAAAAAGGGAGACAAGTGAAGTGGATATTGTACCATTGTGGATAAAGGATTTTTTAACCAGTATCCTCACATTACTGGATGCTATATACGCGATCATGAGCAAGAGTTAGAACAACATAAAGTTAAAGTAGAGGAAAAAACAAAGAGGTTCTTAATGAGGAGGATGAAACAAAGAAGGAAGAATTACAGCAAGAACTTGATCACCTTCATTCCCTTTCAGAAGGTAAAAAGAAGGAAATTCGTCTTTTACAGAGGAAGCTAATAAGAGAGACAGGCGTGATGATCGACTAATAGCAAATCTGTTTCTAGAACAACATCCAAATGATTATCCGAACAAGTATAAAGTGGAATAAATATAATTGTAAGATACATTGAACTAGAAGATAAATTAATGAGAGTAGGGAAGGATGGTAGAATGCTCGTTCTGGTGATGAGATTCAGAGGTTTATTAATTCAATAAAACGTATGAGGAAAAATTGGAAGCAATAGAATCTGTTATTATTGAAAAAGATTTGGATATTACTAGAGATGAATTTCATCAACAAATTCAAATACGCACTCAGATTTGTACAAAATTTTTTGACGACCACCCAGTGGATCATTGGACAGCTTTGAAGAAAATTTAGGTGATCTACAGGAATTCACAGCCAAATTCGAGAAAAACGTGATTTGCATTCACAAGAACAAGATAGGAAGAAAAGAATAATTAGGGAAGGAGATTGACAACTTAAATAAACTGGCTTCATACAGAAGAAACAGATTTACAGCAATACATCAAGAGGCATACAAGAAATGGAAAAATTACGAGCTGCCAATTCCACCAACTAAAATGAATTAAGAGATGCCAAAAATGAAGAGAAAACACACCCAGAATATTTAGACGATGCCCTGAAAGTAGATGATAAAGGCAAACCAGTACCAATTCCTGCTCCGGTAATTACAGATGAAATGGTTGAAGTTGTCAAGGACAGACATGGTGAGCAGGACAAGACCAGAGAGTCAGAGAAAAATGAAAGAAAAGATAAAGAACTGAAAAGAAGCAGGAAATTTAAAACATGCCAGAATATAGACAAACTGGAGATCCTCTATCACTTGAGCAGCCAATAGAAGAAGATGAAGATACAGTAGCTGAGGAGGAAAATTATGAAGAGGAAAATGAGGAGAAGAAAAGCAGCAGTGGAAGTCCTGTTTTAGATTTGTATTCTTCAGAAGAAATTATACCACAAAGAGATATTTGAGGAGCATAAGGATGAGCAAAAAAACGATGATCTGATAAATGAGAAGACAGTTACTTTGATTGAAGAAAAGGAATCCCAGCCAAAAGATTTACATTCGGACATTGAATTTGAATATTTAGACAGTATCGATCGCTTTAGAGTAGTTTTTAATGATCCTGAGATTAGCATATAATATATCTTCACAACTATGTTATGTTCTCGGCTTCCCCATGAGTCTTTAGTAAACGGTCAAATTGGTAAATATGGCATTGACCTCAAAGGAGGATTCACAAGCTTTGCTGTTTATTCAAAAGATTAACGAGTAATGTAATAATGGGAAATTCGGTCAGCTCGTTACTAAGAATGTGTGCTGTTGAGAATAGTTGGAGGGTTTGTTGAACGAGTGTATGATCACCAATGTTCATACCCGTGTTACCTAGAGAGATTAATGGAATGAGATTGAACAAAGATGGATGAACGGAAATCTAGTAAGTTTGATCACGGAACTGTAATTATTACTAATGTTTAACAGAATGTTAAGATTAATTAAACCAAATTATTTTTGAAAATTGTAATACTTTATATATTTTTTATCATTTTAATAATAAAAGAAATACAAATTCGTCTGGATTTGAATTATTTGATAATAGTGTTAGAAATTTTTATAAGAGTATCCAGACGAGATAAATAAATACAAAGTGATACATGTTGACCACAAGTGGTAAAAGAGGGTTTTGAACGGGTACATTATTAATTACACGGTTTGGAAATTTGGAAATAAATTTTTAATTGTAATTGGTGGGTTGGGAGTAATAATGAATCAAAGATTAATATATTTCGGAGTTTATTATGAAAAATGCAATCCAATGTGATCTTTCTGAGAAGATTTTTCAAAGTTGACGACCATTGACAGGATATTTTTGAAAATCTTGTGGATTTTATCAGCGGCAAAGCATCCAATAAAATGCCTTCTGGTAATTCCATTTTGTGATAATATTTTCTCGATTTGTAATGTGTCCATTTCTGAATGGACGAAAATGTTTATATCTCTCTTTGTATCTCCAAGTTCAATGTCTTTTGTTATGGTTTTATATTTTGAAATTTTCTAAGTTTGGCTAAAGCTGCAGCTAATAATAAAAGCCAGAGCAATCAATGAAATGCAGTAAATAGCCTGAGGTATTGATGTTCCTGTTGAAAGAAAATCCTTGCAAGGGCAGGAATTTGTAAATTATTCACTTGTTCCATTGACCATAAATCCAAAATTTTAATATTTTTATCTGGGTTAAAAGTAGTAGAAGCTAGACTGATATTATTTTAAATCTTTCAGGTAAAATTGAGAATCTTGTTGTATTATTATTATTAATTTCGATTTGGGGGTATTGTATTGGCGTAATACCTATATATTCTCGTAATTTTTCTCTATATTCTAGATTATCATTTTCATTAGTCATTGTATACTGTAGTGATAATTTATACAAAAAGAAAAAGAAAAATAAAATAACAACAATGCTAAATTCTATTTTAATCGTAATATTGAACATTTTTTAAATGAAATGGGAAATGAAAATTTGAGGAAAATCGAGAGTATTTATACTGAAATATCTGTGAAATAGTTCTGTTTCTATCTAACATGAGCAGAGAATCAATTTCACCCATAGCCACTAGTACAATCCCACACCTTGGAACCGCCTTATTATTAATGTCATTCTTATACTAGTTGTGCCATTTTTATATCAAACAAACATCTCCGGTCCATTATCTTCTTGGCTATTTGTTAGGTTAAATACGAAGAAGCAATATCCTGCATATGCATACCGAAAACATTGATATACCGTTACTTTCTAACGATCCCGCATATCCTATTGCTTCTTGCATGTCATGATAAATCTAGCGTAGTTTCCTTTTGGAAAATCAAGGAATAAGAGCTGATTGATAAGTAACTCCCCCAGCAGTTATAGAAATATCTCTCAAATTAAAATGTTGAAAATAAAAATGGTGTCTTTTGTCGTCCTACGAAATCTTTATTACCAACCATTCCCAGTATAATTCTTCGTGGCACCTGATCCATCCATAGATAGCATTAAATTCTGTTCGGTTTTCACTAATGAATAGGGATTTAAAAGATGGTTTCCTTAATGGATATCGTGCAGGTTTTATTTCAAGTTTTTTCGCAATATCGAATGCTAAACTGTCCATTAGCTCAATCTTCTTTACATATAGCTTGCAAGCTAAAATTTCTAAATGGTATTTTGGTGCAGTGTCCCAGGGAGCACTGAGTAAGAACTTGATTCGTGTGGGTAATTCAATATCAACTTCGCATTGATTCACTAAATATCTTGGTTGATTACAGATATCAACGTCTAATTTGGCCATAAATGTGCACTGCGCGGGTTTCCATCTTCATCTAAGAATAATTTTTTCCTTGATTTGATTCCATATCCATTTGCATCAACTCCTGGATATGTTTGTGTACCCCATCATCATAATATCCCGCTACAGAAAGATAAGAGTTCTTTACACTTTGTGGTAGGTTAGTTCGTAGTCAAAATACTTTTGTAAGCCATGAGGGAATTCCCTTCAAAAACCTGTGTCCCATTAATATGCATGCGACAATTTTTCCAAATTGTGTGGCCTATAAGCTGCACGGTCGACACATTATCATCCTTCTATATCAACAAGTTTCCCATCTTTGTCTCTTTTTTAATTCTAAGTTCAGTAAAACATAAGTTTTGGTCAATCAATATATTTGTAGTCGCATGAATTTTGAAATGAAAAGGGGTGATATTTACAGGGTTCAGTGTGAGTAATTCAATAAATGAGGAGTTGCTAATACTGACATTCGTATGGGGAGTTTCAAAAAAGATAAAGCATTTGTTATTGCGTTACCAGAATCACGATCAATTTTCTGATGAGTAGACATTTTTATTTAATAAAGACCGAATGTATCTATTTTTGACGTTTCTTTTTCGGTATAAGGGAGGGTGTTTACCAATAATGATTTGATGACTTTTTCCTTTGAAATGTTGAATGAGGTTTACGATTTCTTTGCGTCCTTTTATACTATCCCTCGCTTTCAATCCGGTTCCAAACTGCTTTGACAATCCCACCTTTCTCAAGTAATCTGTCCAATCCTCGTTTTCCTTCGCTTATTCCGCTTGCTTAAAATCTGGTTTAAATTCATTATTGCCATATTCTGTATATCCAACACTTTCCAAAATTCTTCCTCCATATCCAATGCTTCTTTTGCAACAGCTGTCCCCGCGCGTTTTGCATAAGGCAAAAGGAAACGCCAAAAAGTTCTAAGTACATCTCCGACTCCGCCACCCGATTGTCTCCCGTATCCACGTTGATAGGGATTAAGTCCACGAAAATAGTAATAATTTTCATCAGCTCCTTCTCCTATCTGACTAATAGTTGAATGGTGGTCATCGTATCCAATAGTTCGCGGATCAAAGGGGATGTGAACCATATTTAGATTAGAATAAATGATGTTTTATATAGTGAAAGTATATCCAATATTAAAAAAAAATAAGTTGAAAATTTATTAAATAGAAATCGAATGTTGACGAATATTTGATATAAAATGAAATAACTAAGTTAATTAATGGTGTTTAAATTTTTATTAATAATTATTTTTATTATAGATTAATAATAGATATGTTTTATTAATGGAAATATCGACTCCCGTTTGATTTTTAAAAACAATTTAAAGTTACATTTAGTAATTGACATTTTGTCACTTGACATTTTGTCACTGTGGCATTTTGTCGATGTGGCTGTTTGTCGCTTGACATTATTAAATTTACTATTTTATCGGGTGTCCTTTGTGAATTGGCATTTTGTCAGTTGACATTTTGTCACTGTGGCATTTTGTCGCTTGACATTTTTAAGTCACCATTTTGTCAAATGACATTTTGAAATGGTATTTTTGTCACATGACGTTCTGAAAGTTGGCATTTTGTCGTCTGCAATTTGAAAGTTGGCGATTTGTCGTTTGACATCTTGAAAGTTTGTATTTCGAAATAATTAGCTCCGCCCCTTACATTGTACTTCCGTTCATTTTTTAAAATCATTTTAATTTTTTTAGAATTTGTGTCAATTTTTTTCTCCCTCATTTTTAATTTAATTATTTTTTAAATTTTATAATTTATTTTTATTATTCTTTGGCATTGAGAATTTTTTGAAAATTATTAAATGCACCCCCTTCCCCCAATTTTTAAATTTGGTATTTTGAAATCCCCTTAAATTTGTACTTCCACTCTTTTTTTGAAATCATTTATTTTTTTTGTCAAAATTTTTAAAAATTTTTCTTCCCCATTTTTATTAATTAATTAATTAATATTTTTATTATAAATTTTGAATTTTTAATTAAAATCTTTTTTAATATTTAATTGGAAATTCCCCCAAATTTTAAATTTTGAATTTCCTCCAATTTATAAATTTGCCATTCTGTCAGTTGACATTTTGAAAGTTGGTATTTCGAAATAATTAGCTCCGCCCCCTTACATTCCCCTTACATTTGTACTTCCGCTCTTTTTTTGAAATCATTTTAATTTTTTATCAAAAATTTTATAAATTTATTTTTTATTAATTTTATTTTATTAAAATATTTTTATTAATTTATTTTTAAATTAAAAGTCCCTTTAAATATTTCAAAATGTCAAATTTAATAATTTCAAACTTTTTAATCCTTTCCACCCCAATCGCTCTTTCTTCTTAACGTATTAATTTATTTGACACCTGTCATCACCCTTTATCTTCGAAAAGTAATAATTATTTTAAATATGATTAATTACCCTCACACTTTTATTAATCTCCCTTGAACCCCTTCAAAGGTATAGGTCGGCGGCATAATCAAAATAAAAAAGCTCCAAAAGTTTGGGTTTTAGATTGGGGGTGAGCGATTTGGGGTGAGCGATTTGGGAGGAGCGATTTGGGGGGAGCGATTTGGGGGGAGCGATTTTGGAGGAGCGATTTTGGGAGGAGCGATTTGGGGGAGCGATTTGGGAGGAGCGATTTGGGAGGAGCGATTTGGGAGGAGCGATTTGGGGGGGTTTAACTACTGACCTTAAAAATAAAAACGATAAATAAACTATATAAAAATATAAAAAAACTTTTTTGCACTTAATGGATGTACGTTTTAATGGTTTCGCGTTTAAAAAGTCGTGTTTTATTTAGAGATCGGAACGGGATCGGGACCCGGTCCCGTTTCCCGGTTTCCCGGTCCTTTTTCCCGGCTTTTTGAAGATGCCGGGATGAAACCGGGATCGGGAATTCCCGTTTTTCCCGGTTCGGGTCCCGGCCGGTTAATTTTCATTTCCCGTTTCCGGTCCCGGCTTTTTTTTCACCGGGAAACGGGAAAAATATTTAGTGTATTTGCGTACTTTGATATTAAATTTTTGAAGGAAAAGGGAAAGGAATATTTACAATTTCCACTATTTCCCTTTGTTGGTCGATGGTTGAGTGGTTTAATTGACTGACTTCACTCATCTAGTTATTTTGATAGGGTTGGGGTTCGAATCCATGTATGGGAATGGGGCTGAGAGAATTTTCATTTCAAAAAATAATTTAAAACTTTGATTTTGATTTTAAATTTGCAAATTTTTTTTTTTAATGTTTTAAACTTGAAAAAATATTAGACATTTTAATTTAATCATGAATTTCCAAAATTTTCGCCTGCGGCGCTGAAAATTTAAAGAGTTTTGGCTTCATTACTATCTAAACTTCAAAAAATATTTTTGCCTGCGGCTCTGACAATTAGATTTTTTCTCCTAAGGCCTTATAAATTCTAAAATTTTCGCCTCCGGCGATGAAAAATGAAACAAATTTGGCTTCATGGCCTTCAAAATTTTTGCCTACAGCGCAAAAAATGACGCAAAAAATTTTAATTTAATAAGATTACAAAGGATTAAGGGATATCTGAGGATTCTGAAGAGTTAAAGTAAACACCAAAGGACTAGTGCGTGGCATCGCGGAATCAAGAAGAGATCGTTAGATCAACCCAAAAGGTCAAATACAGATTTTGGGTGGATAAAGGTGACTCATGCTCAAGAATTGTTTGCCTGCTTCCTTTTGCATTATCCGACATTTGCACGAGAGTATTTCCGTCCTATGATTTATCCATCTTAATCCCAACAAATCCTTCTTAATCCACCCAAATCCGGCCATATCCTCCTTGATCCAGCACTTTATTATATTAATTAATTGATATTTATATCAATAAAAGTTTATTAATTTAATAAAACTCATAATAACATTAGTTTTAAACATTTTTATAGTTTCTTACGTAATTTCAACAAATTTTAAATTTCCCGGTTTCCCGGTCGGGACCCGGTCATTTTTGACCGGGATGAAACCGGGAACGGGAATTCCCGGTTTTCCCGTCCGGGTCCCTCCCGGTCGACCTTCAGAACCCGTTTCCCGTTTCCCGGTCCCGGGTTTTTCAAAATTCCGATCTCTAGTTTTATGGAATTTTAATAAAATAAAAATTCTCGATTAGGTAAATTTAAAATAGTCAACAAAAATAGTAAAAATAAATATTTACAAAATCGGTATTTTGTCGGTATCCGACGCTAATCCCGATACCGATACCGGCCTCGGTATCGGTATCAGCAAAAACGGTATCGGGATTTATCTTTCGGTATCGGTATCAGCAAAATCGGTATCGGTATTCAAAGAGACCGTATAATACCGCCTGATACCGGTCGGGATCCCGATACCGCTGAACCCTAATTGTGACCCTTATCGAACTGAATTTTCCACAAGCTACGAATATTCTCCTTTTCTTCCGACATATCTAAACTTGTATCTTTTTTTAGGATTTTTAAAAAAGCAAAATTAGGTATAATAAAGATCCTACTCTATCTACTTCAATAAAACAAAACAAGAAAGATTTAAAAACTTATCCTTAAGTTATCACTTGATAAACAAAAAGCGACATTTTTTATGAAACGACCTAGTATTTAAAAAAATAAATAATTTATGTGTGAATTTATTTAAAAATGAATAATTTGAATCGAACGTACTAAAGGTAGATTCATTTTAAAAATTTTCATCCAAAAAATGTGGAAAAATCCTGATGGTCCCATAATAATTAAAAATATTATTCTGATTTAAATATTCCACCCCCTGAAATATTATTCTTGATTTCGACACCGACAGTGAAAATTATTATGAAATTCGGATAATTGTGGAGAGGATAGCTGTTTAGGATCACCTAATAGAGATCTTACTAAAGGGAAATGGGAAATATGATTATGAAACTTGCCATAAAATTGCCAAGCTTTTGGATGAGGGAACTACTTATGATCATTTGCTATGAGTCCGGCAGTAGTGACCTTCTATATCATTTTTTGACTATTCTATATCATTCCGACTAATCCTCTATTCCCCTCTTTGATAAAAGAACCGTTTTCTATCCCAGGCGCCTAAAATATCAATTTTCGTATGAGTCCGCACGATTGAGTCCCGGCACAATGTCCCCCTTGTATATACCTCAATTGAGTCCCAGTGGATTTAATTATATTAAAAAGGATAAGAGGGATATAGGGGGATTTATAGGGATTAAAGTGAACATCAGGGGATTTGTATGTGACATCGAGGGATTAAGTTGGATAACGGTGGTATGCAGGGATATAAGTGGATTTTTTAGCGATTAAGGGATATCTTAGAAAAAATAGTCTTAAAAATGGAAAGATTTTTAAAAAGATTTCCAAAAATTTCGAAATTAATGAAAAAACCTAGTCGATTGGAGTAATCGATTAGGAACTGCGTGTTTGAGACGCTCGTTAGCTAAAACACAACGAGCAACTCATAAACTTAAAAAATTAGTTGAAAATAAAAATTTCAAAAAAATTAACATTTAAAAATTTTTTAAAATTAAAAAATTAAATTTAAAAAATTAAAAAAACCCTGCTTAACCTCGATGTTGTTGACAGGAAATTGGATTGCAAGCAAATTACCACAAAAATTCATACCGCAACATTTTTTAAAAACCCTGGATACATGATTTAGAATTTTTTAAATTAAAAAATGGAATTTTTAAAATTAAATCCACGGGACTCAATTGAGTTATATACAAGGGGGACTCAATCGTGTCCCGGCCGGGAAACCGGGTTTTTTTATTTGTTGAAAATTAGTTTAAAAATACATATATAAATGTTTGAAACAAATATAAATTAGTTTTGCAGTTAACAAATTTATCGTTAATAAATATAAATAACAATTAATAAATGTAATTAAGCGTTGGGATAGCTTTATTTAAAAAAATAATCATTCCGCTGTTTCGGGCTTCAAACTTGATCTTTTATAATCATAAGTATCACGTGCTGTACTAAATAATTGCTCTGAAGCCACACTTGTGGCCTGTGCTGTTAAAAAACGCCTAGCAATTGAAGCCAGCTTTGGAAACTTTTCTTCATTAATTCGCCACCAATCTAAAGGATCTTTTCTCTGTTCCAAATTTGGTTCCTCAGAATAAATTTTTATTTCCTGACTTAGAACTTTTTTTACTTGTGGTTCTGTAATATAATAATTAAAGCAGAAATTCCAGATAATTTGCCTGTAGTTTTACTTGTACTCGCAAATTCCTCAACTTCATCAAGAAAAGTAAATTGTTTTTTTTGAAATCGGACTGGAAATTTCAGGCTCACTCTCACTATCAAACAGAATATCCTTGATTTTGTATAATTTTAAAAATATTCTGAATATTAAATAACCTCATTTTCTTCCTCTAAAAGCCGGGTCGTAATTTTGGAAAGGAACGTAATCCGATCCTTGAAGAAAAAATGCTTGAACCAGCGCAAAAATTTTGAAAATTCATGATTAAATTAAGATTTCTAATATTTTTTCAAGTTTAAAACATTAAAAAAATACATTTGCAAATTTAAAATCAAAATCAAAGGTTAAAAATATTTATTTTTGAAAAAAAACTTTTTCAGCACCATTCCCATACAGGATTCGAACCCCAACCCTATCAAAATACTAGATGAGTGAAGTCAATTTCAATTCTACTCAACCATCGACAACAAAGGGAAATGGTGGAAATTATAATTATTCCTTCCCTTTTCCTTCAAAATTTAATATCAAATTACGCAAATACACTAAATATTTTTCCCGGTTTCCCGGTGAAAAAAGCCAACCGGGTCCGGGAAACGGGTTCTGAAAAATGGACCGGGCGGGAACCGGGTCCGGTTTTTCCGGGAAACCGGGAAAGCCCGGTCCCGTTTCATCCCGGTTGCTTCAAAAAAACCGGGAAAAAGGACCCGGGAAACCCGTTCCTAGCTCTAACAAAAATAATTCGTTTAACATTTCGCCAAATAAATTTTATACAATTTGAAAGGCGCTCCGACTCGGGCACAGTGATCCAATTGCATAGTAAGACAATTGCACACTAGGCAATTGCACAGAAGACAATTGCACGGTAATCGGTGGTTAGCGCATTGGTGTTAGACTTTCTAATAAGTTTCCTAATAATAAAATGTTGTTTCCTAAACAACAACAGTTCTATAAACAACTTTTCCCTTGTTGGAAAAGTTGTTCTCTCATGAGGTATTCCTGACATGTGTAATCGAGTGTTTAGTCGCGGATGGATATGCCTAAAGTTGGACGGATATAGATGGATACGGATATTGACCTCACGGATATATTAGGATGCGGATAGCAAAATTCGTATCCATGCACATGTCTGATTCAATATCATAAAAATAGTTAATCAAAATTATATAAAAATTCAAATTTCTTTAAATTTTAGGATTCAAATTGCTAGATGTTTTCTATTTAGAACCAAATCCATTAAGTTGAACGTTGAAGTATTTGAAAAAGTTAGAGATAAAAATCCACATATTTCAACTCAATTTGTTTTTGTACTTAAAAGTGATGAATAAAATTTATCCATTGTAAGTGTACATGTTTGTATGTACCTTTGGTGTTCGTTATAAATAAATAAAATTTCAGCAAATTAGGCCAGCGCGATCGATGTTAAATAACTCGTTTCAACTTAAATTTGATTTTTTACAACTTTATCGAAGAGGATCATACAAATCCCCGATAATCCCTACAAATCCCCGATATCTTTTTAAATCCACATTAATCCCAGAAAATCGACCGATATTTCTCTATCCATTAAGTCAACTGATCTTTCCCTTAACCACTCTTGATATTCTTCATTTCAGCGCCGCAGGCAAAAATTTTGAGAATTTTGAAGGGGTTTTTAGCGCCGCAGGCGAAAATTTTGAGAATTTTGTAAAGACAAGAAGTCAGATTTCTCAATTTTGTCCTAAGATTGGTTATATTTTTTGCGTTTTTTAATTTTTTGCGTTTTTTTATTTTGGCCAAATTTACGCAAAACGCAACGCAAAGCCAAAATTTAACGCAAATAACGCAATGCGCTCCCCCTAAGCAGGACTATGTATATTGTCCAGTTCCGATTTTCTTTCCTGCAAAATAAAATAATACTTCTAATTTAAATAACAACTCTAAATTTTTCGAAGAAAACGCAAACATGCTTCGAACTTTCGGATTTGCTAATACTGATACTTCGTACTTGGTATCTCTTAGCATCGCCTAATAAATTAAAAAAAAAATTCATTAAAAAATCGATCTTACTTAAAAAGAAATCTTTTCATTTTATAGTCAAAATTCTAGAAAAAATATCGGAGAATTTTGCTTTTTAAGAACTGGAAATATTACCATGTTCTACCAATATTTGTTTTTTTTTAATAAATTTATGTTGCAAAAATTATATATCTATTTTTTATCAAACATAGTTCGTTATTAGTTGATTGTGCCCTTAAACGCAAAATTCCTATCAACTTTAGAAATAGATAATATCAAATTAATTCAGAAAAACTTCTTGGCTACCGTATTTTTCTAAAATAGCCCGGACGATTAAAAAAATAGCCCTCCCTATAAAATCCACCCTCCATTATTCTAAAATAGGTAGCCCCCCCTTCTAAAATATTTAGTTGTTTTTGGCATTGTTTTTTTCAAAGCATAGGACTGTTGAATCCCTATATTTCTACAGGATTAGAAATGAGTATGAGGGATGGGAATTTGGAGGGATATAAGGGGATTGTATTAGGACCGAATTGTGAATTAAAAGTGATATGCGGGACTAAAGGCTGATCAAAGTATTAGATCAAAGGATTTTTTCCACATTTATTCAATTAACTGTCCGATATCCTCCCAATCCCTGATATCTCATATCCACTGTTCTCCACCTTAATCCCTTCAATTGGATTTTGAGAGGGAACCGATGAATTAAGATAGATACCGGTAGTCGATTAGAGTAATTATTCATTGGATATGATTCGGGGTGATATCGGTGAATATTAAGAGGTTTGATGGTTGTCGAATGATATAACGTATATAAAGTGATTTGAAAGGATATCGGGGTATATAAGGAAGTTGGAATGATATTGGAGGTAAAAAATTAGAAGAATATCATTGAATTATTAAGAGATTTTAAGGTCTAAGTGTATAGTATAAAGGTATTTGAATGATATAAGGTATTAGAATGGTATCTGTTTTGCCAGATCTTTTCGTGTAATTGATTTGGATTGATATCTGTGATATATGTGGATTTGAAAATGATAATTTATCGATATATTAATGTATTTGAACGGATATCAGAGTATATAAAGGATATGTAGAGCGTAAATGGATGCGGTGGTATAAGGGGGCCAGTATGGAAATCGGAGGATATATTGGGGTTTAAAGGGATATAAAGAAGTTTAGAATGATAATCCTAATTTGGCAATAGATGATGCACAGATATAGTGGAATTCAGTAATTAATTAGGGTTATAAGTGGGATTTGAGTTATAGACAACGATATACGGAATTGGTGTATTAGGGGATTGGTGGTAATCACCTTAGAGGTATATAAGGTGAGTAAAATTTAATAAAGATATCAAGAGATTTGATGGTGTAAAAAGTCTACAACGATCATTTGGTATTAAAATATCAGGGGCTTTTGGGCAATTAACAAAACTATCGAAGAATTGGGTGATTAAGGAGAATTTTTGAATTCACCGTCGCAGTATGAAAATAGAATTTAGACCATTGTTTATTTTAAAAAGTTTTTTGATTCACTTTTTCCACCATAAGCCTGATCTCTCCAAAAATAAACTTAAAAAGATTTCAAAATTTTGGGCTCAGTGTTCAAATCGCATTGCGATTTTCTTTACATTTATCTTTTCCAGTGCGCAAAGCGCGCTGGTTTATTATTTATTCATTTTCCAATCTTGATGTGTCCGAAATGAATAGGCTAGTTATGCGGGAAAAGTGACCTGTATATTTTAGAAAGACAATTTTATTACTTAGAATTTAGAATTATTTGCTGATTTTATCTTTTTTTATAAAAGTTTAGAATTTCAAAAAAGAGTTTAGTTATTTAATAAAACATGTTTCCTCTGAATATGCCGACAATTATTCAACATAGGGAAAAAATCAATTTAATTTATCGTTTATCAACACCAATTTTCTTTTAACTTTTTTCCCTTCGTAAATGATTTAAAGTTAGTGCATAATTTACTGTCTTTTAACCTTTTGCACTAGCTAAAGGAGAGAAATAGCTATAGCTCAGCTGCTTTACTATATTCTTTAAAATGGTTATTTTCTTATATTTTTCCCAATTTTTGATTATTGCCTTGAGGCTATAAACGCGAAAGGATAAACTTTTATATAATTTTTTCATTTAATTTGTCTGTGATCTTTTGCGGACCGACCTTTGCGGATGGACATTTGCGGATTGCGGATAGACATTTCGGACCAACTTTGCGGATCGGACATTTGCGGACCGTTTTTGGGAAAAAAATTTAAAAAATTAAATTTCCAAAAATGAAAAAACATTTAAGTTTATTTTATATCTTTTCGATGGGCAAATTTTTTTATCAAAATAGTCAACGTAAACCTATGGAGTGTAGGCAAGGCGCTTGTGCAAAACCCCGCGCTTCGCGCAGGGTTTTGCGGCACGCGCTTTGCGGGGAGTCAACGGTCGCTGGGTTACGTCAGATATTTTAGAAAACTCAAGTGGTCTTATTATTTTGTGTCGCTTGTTTATGAAAAATTTCGCGCTATTTTACATTTCGTTATGAATTTTTAAAACTTTTTTTGTTAAATAACTTTAATTTACTGAGTAAACAATTGTGTAACTTTTCTTTAACGAGACTCATTTGGAAGTTGAAAAATCGGGTAATTCTTCGGTTTACCCCCCCCCCTCCTTTTTTCTGACCATTTTTTCATTTTTCCTTCCCTTTTTTTCTTCTCCCTTTTCTTCCCCTTTTTCCTAATTTTTCATGAGGCAAAGTATACTACTAAAAGGATTAAATATGTATGTATAAAACTGAGAAATTTCGGGTAAAAATCATTTTCATCATCCTTTAACAAAAATGGAGCAACTAAAAAAGTTTAATATGATCGATTTGGGTATAAAATTGCAATTGGCTAATTTTATACCCAAATCGATTTGGGCTAATTTTATACCCAAATCGATTTGGGCTAATTTTATACCCAAATCGATTTGGGCTAATTTTATACCCAAATCGATTTGGGTATAAATTGCAATTGCGGCGTCGAGAGAACTCTAAGCATGAAAATTGCTTTTTGACTGTTATAGAGGAGAAAAAATTTGGTGATATTTCACATGTTTTTTATAACTTTTGGTATCATGTTTCTCTTTTTTATCCTTGTGAAAGAAATTAAAAGAAAATAAATTTTCTCATTCTTAAATTTCTCTTTTTAGTATACTTTGCCTCATGAAAAATTAGGAAAAAGGGGAAGAAAAGGGAGAAGAAAAAAAGGGAAGAAAAATGAAAAAATGGTCAGAAAAAGGAGGGGGGGGGTAAACCGAAGAATTACCAAAAATCGTGAAAATTTTAGGTGGTCTTATTTTTGTGTCACACTGTATTTAATTTTTTAAATCTTAGACATATGTAATTACGTATGTATGCATAATAAATATGAAATTTGCAACTTTGTTCAATCTTCCTCACTTTTTGTTAGATATAACATTTAAATATCTAAAAATTATAATTAATATAACGAACAAAATAATATTAAATAAAGTAAAAGCCGTTGACATCAGAAAACGTACACTAAATATTATAGACTATTCTACTTAATATTAGTATTTGTCATGATCTATCTAGTAATACAAATTCGAGGAAATATGTCATTAAATTTATATAAAACAACGTCAACATTTCTTTCCAAGTCTATTAGTAATAAATCGTCCAATGAAAGCAAAGTAATATCAAAAGAACAAATTTTTAATTCTTTTGATTAAATTCTCTTCCTTGAGAGTTTATCTTCTTTGAGTTAACTTTTCTTATTGTAAAAAGGGGAGATTATACAATTATTTATAGGCAGATGAGCGATCGGAGGTCGCTGCTGAAGTGAATGTAAATAGAGTGATAAAGCCTAATGTAAGTTTAAAATGTTAGATCTTAAACAGACGGAAATGAATAATGTAAACAGTAATAACTATTTTAGGGTTAAAATCTAAAAGCTTGCAAATGAATGATTAATTGGTCACTGTAAAGTAGGGTATAATATACAAGTTGAGTAATTTAATCCTGAAGCTCTATGGAAACCCATACACTTTCCCTGAAAGGATCGAAGATCCAAAAAGAATGGTACAAATTTGACGAATATGTGTTAAACCTTAAAAATAAAAATGACAAATTCCGTGGAAATGCCTTAAATATGATGATTAGGGCGTGTCAAAACATGCAATAGTTTAAAAATTATTCTTGGCATAATATAGATTTTTATTCAAAAATTTTCTTTCAAAAATTTTGTCAAATTCTGTGAAGAAGAGAAAAAAAATTTTGTCAAATTTTTTGACAAAAATTTCTTCTGGAAAAATTTATTCAAATTATTTTTAGAAAAAATAATATGTATCTAAAAATGATTAAATTTATAATTCTGAGCGCCAAAATTGATTAATTATCAAGCATTTTATGTTGATAAGTCAGATTTTGGTGATGTTTCTAAACAGTTTTCGTCACATTTTCACAGGATCTGTGAAGAAGAGAAATAGGCCCTGTAATCGTAAATATTATGTTGTTTTTTATTCAGGATTCATTATTATAAAAAACAGTTTTTGGTATTGATTAAAGCTATTTTGAAGTACGCTAATAAATTTTTACTTTAGATAAAACCAATAATTCTTGGTTGGAATCATTTTATTCTATTTGGTAATCTAATGGTAATATTAACTAAAATGTACAATATTACTGAATGCCCTTATGAATGAATATACAACAAATAAAGATTTGTAAATTTTTGTTAATTTTTTAATGAAATAAATCAAAGGCAGATGAATGCTTCTGTTATTATTTTCTCCATTAGGAATGAACATAAAAAATTGCCTAAATCAAGATCCTCAAAGCAATTTATGTTTTTTGTATACATGAATCACCTCCCTTTACATATGAATACTTTAAGGTAAATTGAAAAAATTTACTATTAATTTCTACATATTATTTTAATTAATGTTAACTTATTTATGGCACACTTGTGTGATGTGTGTTTTCGAAATTAAAGTTGACTTAATTTTGTTGTATTTTTTGGTACTCTTATGTTATAGGCCCGCATTTATTATGCCCCCCATTTCCTTCCTTCCTTCTCTTTGCCTTTCCTATTTTTCTTTAAGATTAAAAAATGGTCAAAGGCAATTAATGGGCAAGGATTAAATTCATTTATAAAACGAAAAATATGGGACCCTTGCCTCGAAAATACCAAAAGGAGTAAGCCATCGGATTCAATACTTGATGTGATGATTTGTTGGATGGTGGATTAAATAAAAGAAAAGGGGTGTGACATTTGTATATCGGAGACGCTCAATGAGTCTGAGACCGTTCCTTACTCTATCTCTCTAAATTTCTGAAATTATAATCGTTTTTCTGAAATTTTAAACTATTGGCGACCCTATATGAAAGAAAGGGGGTAATCGTTCTTATTCCTTCATTTTTCCTTTCTATATTTTTCCTTAATATCTAAATAATGGTAAGATTTGGGTACTTATGAAGATGGTGGGGCCCTTTCTGCGGACTTTCTTCCCTTATTTAAATGTTTTACTTGTAGCAACTAACTGTCAACGATCCTCCCCATTATTTTTCTTACCGAAGATTGTACATAATGGTTAGACTTTCTTGTTCTCTCTCCTTCTCTATTTGCCCTGTGGCATATTCAAACAAGAGACATTGATAAAGAGAAGATTAGTTTTATAGTCATACACTTATTTTTTGCCTTCGAAAACAATTTAAACAAAAAAGAATTAAATAAAATTGATTTGGTGTATAACATTATGAATTTCTGTGTAAAAACATTACATTCTTAATTATATTTAAAAATATTGAACAACTAAAAAAATAAATTGAACTCAATATTGAACAACTCAATTAATTTTAATCTTTTCTTTATCAACAACGTCTCTTGTTTGAATATGCCAAGCTCAAATAGAGGAAAGAGAGGAAGAAGGAAATCTGACCATTTTGTACAATCTTAAGTAATAAAAATAATGGGGGGGGGGCAAGGTTTGGAATTACCTGCATTTCTGTTCCACATCACATATTCTTTTTCTATGAACCATTCCGAGATCAGTGATCCGTTGTTGAAATTCATCATCAGGTAATTGAAAATTTAGTTAAAGTAAAATTTTTATTGATTGTAACATTTTTACGTTTATAATGTTCAAATTATTCGTAACACATATTTTTCAAAATGACATAAAAATCAATCCTTTGACAGTTAATTGCTACAAGCAAAACTTGCTACAAGCAAGATAACAAAAAAAGGGGAAAAAAGGAAGAAAAGCCCGCAGAAAGGGCCCCACCATCTTCATAAGTACCAAGATTTGTTTCCATCGTTCACTTCCAATGAATTCCCAGTGGCAAAATCATTAGGGTTTCACCGGAAGTTCCGGTGTTTTTTTGGTCCGGGAACCGGAACTCAAATTGGTTCCGGCTCCGGTTTACAAATCGGTTCCGGCCAAACCGGAACTTTTTTACACCCCTAAGGATTGATATTTTTAAAATATAAATGAATACTCGTACTCTCATAATTGGTATTAAAAGAAAAATCGAAAGAAATATGTTTATTTTCTTTCAAATGCCTTTGTATGAGCAGATGGCCGAGTGGTTAATGGGTTAGACTCTATTGATTTAAAGGGGGGTCGATGCTTGGTCAAAGAGGTGGGTCGGAACAGTCAGAGGTGTCGGAAATCGGAACTGTCGGAAATCGGAAATGGCTCAAAAGTCGGAACTCGGAAATCGGAAATCAAGATTTTTTTTCGGGAAATCGGAAATCGGAAGGCGGAAATCGGAAAAAAAAAATCGGTAAGCGGAAATCGGAAGGAAAAAAACCTCGGAAATCGGAAGTCGGAAATCGGAATTCCGACCCACCTCTGCTTGGTCAAAAGAAATTAAATTTTTATATTTTTCTCAACATAAATAATTTATCTTATAAGTTAATTTTGCTTTAAAAATTATTCTATTCTTACATGGAGGAATTTTGGGTTTTTGGCTCTTAAAATTTTTAGTTTGGCCAATAAAAAGTGAATTTTTTGCTTCCTGGCCTTTCAAAATTCTCAAAATTTTCGCCTGAGGCGCTTAAAGTAAAAGAAAGTTGTATGGTATATCGGAGGATTCTATGTATCAAGGTGGATTTTGTTTTATATCGTGTGATTTCAAAGGGTCTAATAGCCTTCTATCGTTCCTTACCATCATAAACGTATATCCCTCCTTATTCCACTGATATCCCTTAAATCCCCCTTACAATCACGAGCCTTTATATCGCCCGATATCAAACACGTATATCCAACAAATCCGTTTATACACCACTCTCTAATCCACATATATCCACTTATCGCCGACAGATTTTCGGTTTGGTTTCGGATAACCGAATACTTTGGTGAACAGACAACGCTACTTAAAATACAAATTTCTAAAATTTGTAAACATGATTGTAGATTTTTTTGCAATTTTTAAGATTTTTATTTTTCTTAAGTTCCGGTTCCCGTCGGTTCTCCGCCCGGAACTTATGAAAAGGTGCAAACCGTAACTCAAATTGGATCGGTTCCCGGTTCGGTCAAAATTATCTGGGTCGGTGCAACCCTAATATCAGATGTCAAATGTAAGTAATAAAGACACAAGATAAAAACAAATAGAAACATATTGGCGAATAGATGAGGGTAATAAATCTTTACATAGGCAGTGTAATGTTGCCCAAGTTACTAGTATATTTTCTGCACCGGATTTTTACTGTTATAAATAGAGCTCCCCACAATATCACTATAAAATCTAAATATGCCATATATATTCCAAAAAAAAGTGCTTCACATAGAACTTTGCTATCTATTAGGGCAGTTTACGGTATATTGCAAATACACTCGATGTATCTTTGCGAGCGGTCTGAATGGTTATTACTTTTTGATAACTCTCGATTTAAAACATCTAATTAAATCTCTTTATCTAATAAAGATGGGCCATCTGATTTGTCTATTATATAACTATGACATATCGGGCTGACAGAATGATTTCTATCCATACGATGCTTTTATCCAGAATGTAATGGTAAGGCAGCAATGAATACTGGTCAGAGAAAGATTTCAGATGATTAAGGAATAAATTTTGTGATATTCAGTATTGTAAAATTGTAAGAAGGAAAACAAATTTGCTATGACAAGCTACTTCTGATTTGTAGTATTGTTTTTACCCTAAGTGCTTGTTTATTTATAAAATTTCTGGTTTTAAGTTGGTAATACGAAATATTGAAATTTTATTACCAATTACCGTATCGGGGTTCACTGACATGTCTTACGTTTGAAAAATCTATTGCCGATCACCACTCCACATCTTGAATAAATGCCATAGGTCAGAATTAGAGCCCGTAATTTTCGTACCGTACCGTATTCCGTACCGATAATACCGATAAAATGCAAATTTACCGTTCCGTAAAACTGTACGGAATACCGGTGATACCGATAAAAAAAAAATTTATCGTTAATTCCGTACCGTATTTAAAAAAATTAATTTATTAATTCACCAGCCAAATTGAAAATTTTAGAATATTGAAGGTCAGAAAACAACTTTCTGCCATTTAAGCGCGCTGCAAAAATTTTGAAAATTAGCAAAGTCCTAAGAAGTACTTTTTTCCTTTAACTCAATATACAAACTATTAAATTTCATGCGATCAGGCATATTATCGTATTTTGTCATCTTTTTTCCATTCCGTAGACGTACCGAATCACCGACAAAAAATACCGATAAAAACCGCCCAAATACCGATCAACTCCATCAAAATTTTAACCGTACCGGATTCCGTAACCAGTAACTACGCGTAACAACGGATATCCGAATAATACCAGCAAAATACGGCCCGTAGTACCGTACAGTCCGTTCTCTATCATAATTACAATACTTTATTAAATTTAAAGCACGCCCATCTAAAAGAGAAGGTTCTCTTTTACGCCAATCATAAAAGAGAAAAATCCATTCGAAGTCGTCTCGGCGAGCTGAATCGAAAGGTCACACCCCAGCCTGATTCCACAACAGGCGACATTGACATCACTGTCGAGGCCCAAATGATCAATCCGCGATTGCGAACTTGACATGATTGTGTTTCACAAAACGACAACTAGTAGTGAACGACATAGCGTTCATGAGCCTGTGTCCCGCCAATCGCGACATTTGATTTCTAGTGTCGATTGACACTAGAATTTAAAATCGTTGTGGAACACAATCGCGCGACATTTCGCTGGTACAATGTCTCTAGTAGTTAGGTCCCCCCCGATCGTTGGGGCAGCAGGGGTCCGCAAAATTAATCCTTAATTAACTTCCATGAATTGAACATCACTAATTGGACAATCCCTACAGGTTTATGACATCCGTATCATCCCAAGGTCCCTTATCACAGATAACTGATATAAGAATTCGTGCTGTCCGTGTACATAAATCCCTAATTATAATACTCCAATGTGCAAATTAAGTCCGATTCTACAAGTCAATCCCTAAGGGTAGGGTCAATCCCGGTTCATCCAACCCAAAGCCTTATCAATGATAATTGATAAAAATATAGATTATCCTTGTAATTAACGCTTACATTATCACTGTAATATACCCTCTTTAAATTATTTCTTCTCGTTTAAACTTCCACATATTAGAATATCTGATAAACCGAAAATACCACGGATCTACATAACCAACCAAAACGGATTAACATGTCCCTTATCCGCCACAAAAAATATAAACATTATTTCCATTCCTTGTTCGCTTTCCTTATATTATATTTCGACAAGCAGCGTGCGTTCATTTCTTTGATTTTCTTTTGTAACATTTTATTAGGTCATCACTGACCGCGAAAACGTTTACCTTTTCTATATGAATTATTAATTAAAAAAATTTAAAAATATTTTACGTCCTCTTCTGTGTAATTCTTCAATTTTCTTTGTGATGTTTAAAATTATTCTAGTCAGCTAAAAACTTTGATTCTAATATACGTTTCCTTTATATTTTTAAAATTCTCTTTAAACTTCTTTTAAAATTTCTTTTCAATTCATTAATCTTTTAAATTTTCTAGTCTCCCCACCTAGAAATTTATCTTTTATTACAACAATTCTCCTTGTTAAAGAATTTTTCCTTCCAATTCATCATTAAATTTATATCGCAGCATTGACCTAATATGGATTTCTTTCCTTGAACACAAGAAGTGAAAAACTTATTTATGAAAAAGTATTTTACATGGAAAGAAAAGAAAGGGATTAGTTAAAATAGAAAGATTTTTGAATAAAGGAAATAAGATTTAAAAAAGGTTTTGAGTGGGAAAATAAAGAAAATAAATGGAAAAATAGGAGATTATTGATAAAGAGAGTGAGTAATATTTAAAATATTGTCTGATTTTTTCGCTACATCCATCTTATCCATCCTTACTCATTGTTTCTATCTCTTGTCTGTCAACCCGTTACTACATACAACCCTCGTAAATACAATAGTTTAAAGAAATTGTTCCAACAAAGTAAGTCAAATTTTCAAGTTAATTTAGTAAAAATTTTGTAATCCTTATTTAAGAAATTCTTTAAAAACATCCAGCTGTGTTAAATTTTCAAATCCTTTTAATATGCGCTAGGACGGAGTATCATCAACGATGGATTGTTATCCTGGAAAATCCATACTACTGTTCAACACCACCATCTCAAGACCAAACCACACTTCCCATTTTTCAAATTTGTTTTAAAAATTTTCCTCCTCCCCCAAAGTATTTACAGAAAATTTTATTTTTTAAAAAAAAAAAAAATTAAGAATTATCTCCATTTACCAGATAGTTTTAGATCACGAGACTAATACCACCCCTCTGGTTAAGAACTAGGTCACAAGAGACCAAGTGTTTAACTCGTAAATTAATACAACAAACAATTAAAAAATTCACTATACCAGGTTTTCCACTCTGGTTCAACATATATGCAACACTCCCCAATGACCCTGAAATCCCCTTATTAGCTGGGAATTTCAATTTCCAAAATACATATTGTACGAGCTCTTGAAGATAGTCGGCAATGGGGGTGTGAACCTGTCGACCAATTAGGCCTGAAATGGTTCCAGTTCAACACGCTTGACTCAGACATTTTAAATGGATCACCGGTACTGGAGATCAACACTAAATTTGAACACAATGGATTCAATCCTTGAATCATTTCCTCAGGTTTTGCCCACCGTCGACAGATAACTGGTTGGTAATTTTGGGCGGCTCCTTCCTAGGGTCGGTGGTCCAACCACCAAGAAAGTAACCCCCTCGGGAGTGTGAACGGTCGTGAACGAGCGCGTGCTTCATCAAAACGAAATCAAAATCACGACAAATCACTAATACACACCGCAAGACGACGGATTAATTATTGCTTATGTTCTACTCGCTTGTTGCCTACCTTTGACAATTTATGCAACATGTCTCCAAGGCACCAAAATGGAAATTCTACGACTACATGCACAGCAGAATTGGGGAGTGACTAAATCGTACATTACAAAAAAGACACAATGATTTGATGGAAAACTGTATTGTGTCTGGCAAGACCATCTCGAACATAGACACTCTACCGATGCGAGACATGGTTCCCTCGTCTGTGGTTGAGCGTACTGCAATTTATTGAATAAAGGATGGTTGTAGAAGTGGTTTTTAGCTGTGGGGATAATAGTGGAAAAACCAATTTATAAATATGGCCCCGATAAGTTGAGACACCTAGAATTTTTTGTTTTATAATAGGAACATTTTGATGGTGTTCGTAGGGCGAGCGACCTTTTTGGTCATCCCTATTGTCTATCATGTGAACGTGTTACGATAAGAAACTAACCACGAATCTCGTGTAAATCGCGCTGTCCTAAACTGTTTCAAGGGTTGGACCGGGTTTCCATGAGGATATAATGATTTCTTTAAAATTGTAACAGATTGTGGGAAGAGTTTAAAATGAGAATTGTTATAACCCACCATATCCCATCCAAGTTCCCTGTAAACTCTCTAAAAAAGTGTGGAAAAATGCGGGGTAATCTGGGATGTAAAAGTAAATAATAGGACTGGTTAGGGGGGGTCACGTTTGTTGTCCGAACGGCTATTGCACAACGTGCTGTATTTACCCACGATCCCAACGCGGATTTATATTAAGCCTCTTGTCATCAACCCACAAAAGCGTACCGGGATTGTCGTTTTGACGTTTGAAACCATGCAATAGCAGGGACGGGAAAAGGGTAAGATGCACTACGTTAACTTTATAGGGGTAAAGGGTAAACTGTTCCCGAGTGTATCAATAACTGACCTAACAGTGCTGATTGCATGTGTTTGGGGGAAGCTAGAACATTGGCCTATTGCCTATACGAGGCCTTTCCACAACACATCCTAGACACTTCAAAATGTCACGAGCACCCTTAGAAGAATGTCTGTGTCATGGATTAGTCGATTCTTTTCCGTGACAGAGCAACGGTTGACCTTTCCTCACACTTTGGGGGTAGATTTGATAGTGGTCATTATTTTTAAGGCATTGGTCCTTAGTGTGTTGACACCCGTATATGATGTTAAAAAAGGTAATAAGCTATATGAATGAAGGTAAGATTGTAAAAAGAATTGGTTATTTTTCGAGACAATGTGTAATTTAAAGCCCATGTCCCTTGTCCCTCATGCTTCCTTGTGTCACCTGCCTTTGCCTTAGTGTAGAGGGACAACCTTTCTTTCCACACAGTAGAGAGACGGAAATGATGGTAATGAAATTTTCCCGTTGAAGGATGACTGGTACTGATGTCTGCTGGGATGATCCTGACAAGTCGAGCCAAATTTGATAAATGGTTTGAACAACACAAGAATGAACCCTTCAATTTGGATGAGTCCCTGGCCATCTATTGATCAACGATGTGGAAATTCTGTATTGCTGCTCTGTTTGCCTTTAGGCGCGACGTTTGGAGGTTTCAAATTGAATTGGATGTGCTGAGGGAAGCAATTGACCACATTGCGAAATTGCTTGCATGACGCACTTTAGAACAAACCATCTACAAGCTCAACCTGTCATTTTTTTGGCCGGAATGAGCGTGAGACACGGCGACGACCTAGTTTGGCTTGCTCTCGTCATTCCTTTTCCTTGTATCGGAGGAAACCCAATGTCCCAGTATACGTGAATCTATATTCTAAAGAGGAAAAGCGACTGAGGGAATTAGGGTAGATGGATGGCTGGTTTAAGTAAATAAATTGGTTAATGAGGTCAGTGGTGTTGGTGTGCACGGTGTCAGAAAGGTTTCACAGAGTGCGTGAAATCATGCCGTCCCAATGGGGTATACATCGTGGTATTTCAAGGGAGAGGAGATGAAAAACACGTTTGGAATTTATTGAGATGTTTGGAGTAGAAAAGTGGAAGTTTTTGGGCGTGTGAAATAAGGATGCTTTCAAGGGATTAGGTTATAGGTTAAGTTTAGAAGTTACTTGTGTAATGGACCGCTCGATATTCGTCGCCTTCTTTGGGGGTCGCTAGGACCACTTAAGTTTCCCACAAAACGGGGGAGGGTCAAAAACATGTGTGTCCACTATGATTTGACCTCCTTTGTATCCTTTCTCATGTTCAAACACATCCCAAGTTGGTCCCCTGTCGTCCACATTTTAAACAACGATGTCACTGGACTCCACCATCTACAACACTATGAAGTGGCTTCTTACTAAAAGTATTTTGGTTAATCCTCCGCGCAGCATCCGACATTACCAGTCCTGCGTATGAAAAGTGGATGACGACGATGAAAGACTTCACTGTTTCCACTTGTCAAAGGAACATCCACTGGGGAGTGAATGAAAAACTGACCCTTGCAAACACTCAACCAACAACGGGGATGGGTATCCATGACCCATCATTGAGTTGAATGACATGGCATTGAGTCAGGATATGTGGCACAAAGTCTTTCGCGTATAGAATTAAAAATTATGACGTTCAACCTTCTTTCGTCCTTACCGGACACATCCGTGAGATTTATTGCACAGGAAAATTCACAGGGGCAAGCGGCTTTGACAATGACAAAGCAAGGGAGACCATAAGGAGGACCTTTCTCAAGGAGTGCAAAGAACGTTGGAATCATCCATCGACAGTGATAAAATGATGGTCAATAAAGTGTAAAAGGACGCAATCCAAATGTTGCTTAACAACTTATGGGGGTCGTTTCTCCCTCCGTAACTTTGGATTGTCACAATGTGTAGTTACGGACGACCCTGCTGTGTACACCAAATATTCAACGACCCTTCAATTATTATCAACTTTTTTGAAGAATTAACAGATGATCTACTTTTAATCTCCTACACCAAAAAGAAGGAATTTGTTGAAGAACATGACTCTTCAAATGTCATCATCTCCTTATGGACTACCTCAGCAGCAAGAATCCACTTGCTTCACGCCATGCAACAGGTTGTGAGAACTCCTGGCTGCACATTGCTCTAAACCGACACTGACTCTTTAATTTTCTCACACCCGATTGACAACTGCCCTCTTCAATTAGGTCCTCATCTGGGTGAATTCACAGATGAGTACCCGGACTTCAATATTTTGGAATATTGCTCTGGCGGCGCGAAACAATATGGTTTGAAGATGGAAAAGAAGGATGAGCCTGGATGTGAACCAGTCTACGTTCTCAAAGTGCGTGGAATGACTCTGAATTGGGATGCAATCAACAATCAAGGAATGCGGTATGAGACATTTAAAGAAAAAGTTTTCAATTTCGCTGAAGGTGATTATGACCCCATTATTGTATCTTACCCCAACTTTTTACGTCCATCTGTTAAGGATGGATCAGTCACCACTTTACCTCTTAAGAAATTTATAAGCCCTACGTCGGAAAGGGAGTAGTCCGCCCTTCCGATTTTTCTGTATTGGACTTTGGATTTATCAATTTGTAATTTTCCCCAAATTAATTGGAGATGGAAAGTAGCCAGGGGTATGGGCACCCAAACTCTATACCAACTATCGTAATGTTGCGAGTCACACCTCTCATTGCTTGTCGATGAATATCAATGTGTTATTCACATATTGTGAGGTAATCCTCGCATTGAAAATCGGTGGTAGCGGACTTGAGTAAATTCTCAAGTCCCTGGTTGAGTTTGGTGATGTCTGTCGAATGGTGAAGCCATTCTCCTTCCCTTTTTATTCTCTATTTTTCTATTTTTATTCATCATTTAATCATTATTGTGTTTTAATTTTATTCGTGATAAAAATTTATAATATGTTTTTTCATTGTTTAAAAATACAGAATTAAGATAAATTAGTATAAAATAAACTACAGAATTAAGAGAAATAGGTTTACAATTTTAGGGGTAAAATTGCATAATTAAGGAAAATAACTAACATTTATAAAACAAAAAATTACATAATTAAGTGTAAAGTGCGGAATTAAAGAAAAGAAAATTACAATTTTAGGGGTAAAATTGCGGAATTAAGGAAAAATATCACATTTTTATCATTTTTCAGTGTAAATAGGGTACATTCAAGGGGTGTACACACATATAGGGTGCACATACATATAGGGTGCATAGATATCTTTACCATTTGTCCTGACTTAGGTCTCCTCTATAAATGCCAAAATTTAAAATTCTATCGTTGACTTTGAGACACAATATTCTACCTAACTTTGGACTTTCAACAACACTGGAATGCTTGCTGCCAACGGCAATACAAACATAATATTGTTACGGACTTGACCATTTCCAAAAGGAACAATAAAATTAAAAATATCAAATACGTTAACTTCGCCAGTAATATAGAAATTACCTAGCTTGATGCATCAGCCTCAACAAGTATCTTGTAGGTTGTGGATAATGATTTTAATTTTAAGACTAACACCTGATCTGTATCTTTAAATAAAATTTGAATTATTCGGACCAAAAACATTAAATAGTCAAGTGCAATTTTTAAATAGTCCAACATTTGGACCTATTCAAACTGGAACAGTTACTACACCTTTACTAGACAAATTATCAACTAACATCTTTATGCACATTTATGCCTTCAAGCTCAGATGCTTCCTATATATCTTCTACAAGCTACCACTTCAAATACCTATAACAACGTTAGAGGTAAAATTTTAAAATGTCAATTAAACACAAATTTTCCTTCGCTATTGTTACAACAGCAACGCTTACATATGCAAATGTAACACATAAAATGGAAGTACTGTATAGGAAAAATTATAGGAAAAATTTTATGTCTTTTATAATTAGTTTGCTCGATCAATTAATTGTTTGTATACTAGTAGGTAAAAACTTTAAGATGACCATGATTACCTTCAAACGAATAGGAGGTATATTAAATCATTCTTAAATAAACGAGAAGATATATTTGCTCTGAAAATTAAAAAAAATTTTTTATTAGGTAACACCTTTAAAACTTGAAAATCAGAGATGACGAGCTAATGAACTACTTGTGGGTTATCTCATACCAGTTCTTGCAGACAATCTATGCTGACTCATTAAATATACAGAATGGTCAAACTTCGCTCCTTCATCATTTTCACACTATTTTCCTGTGGCATTATTAAATGAAAAGCAAAGACTTTTTCCGATGTCACCAAATAAGTATATTTTTCATAGGATCAATATTTATATTTTTATCTAAAGTTCCTTCCATTCAGAAATCTTTTTTTTAACGATAAATACCCAAATACGTGTTAACTTGAATCACAGTCTTTTAAAAGCATACTAAACTTTTAGTGTCCTATGCATATGTCATAAGTTTCTTAAATTTGGACCCATACTAGCATTGGATGTGTGTACTATGATTTTTATTTGCATACTCACAATGAGTTACGGTACCGGAAGTCAGAGAAGACCAAAAATATGGGAAAAATTATGATTTAGTGTGAGTTTACATTTAATTACACACTAATTAATTTTATAGAATTCGCACACTATTTGATCTAAACCAAAGGGCTTAGATGCATCTAGAACTAACCAAAGATACTTCTTGTACTAACTAAGGATGCTTCGATTAACCAATGTCGTTTCAATCAAAAGGTTTAAGGCAATTTAATTTTAATATTCAGCGAAAAGAGTTCAATTATATAAATAATATAAAAATGAAAAAAATTAAATGTTTGATAAAATACAAGAAAACAATTAATTTTTTTCATTTTTATATTATTTATATAATTGAACTCTTTTCGCTGAATATTAAAATTAAATTGCCTTAAACCTTTTGATTGAAACGACATTGGTTTAATCGAAGCATCCTTAGTTAGTACAAGAAGTATCTTTGGTTAGTTCTAGATGCATCTAAGCCTTTGGTTTAGATCAAATAGTGTGCGAATTCTATAAAATTAATTAGTGTGTAATTAAATGTAAACTCTACACTAAATCATAATTTTTCCCATATTTTTGGTCTTCTCTGACTTCCGGTACCGTAACTCATTGTGAGTATGCAAATAAAAATCATAGTACACACATCCAATGCTAGTATGGGTCCAAATTTAAGAAACTTATGACATATGCATAGGACACTAAAAGTTTAGTATGCTTTTAAAGACTGTGATTCAAGTAACACGTATTTGGGTATTTATCGTTAAAAAAGATTTCTGAATGGAAGGAACTTTAGATAAAAATATAAATATTGATCCTATGAAATATACTTATTTGGTGACATCGGAAAAAAGTCTTTGCTTTTCATTTAATAATGCCACAGGAAAATAGTGTGAAAATGATGAAGGAGCGAAGTTTGACCATTCTGTATATTTTAATGAGTCAGCATAGATTGTCTGCAAGAACTGGTATGAGATAACCCACAAGTAGTTCATTAGCTCGTCATCTCTGATTTTCAAGTTTTAAGGTGTTACCTAATAAAAAATTTTTTTTAATTTTCAGAGCAAATATATCTTCTCGTTTATTTAAGAATGATTTAATATACCTCCTATTCGTTTGAAGGTAATCATTGGTCATCTTAAAGTTTTTACCTACTAGTATACAACAATTAATTGATCGAGCAAACTAATTATAAAAGACATAAAATTTTTCCTATAATTTTTTCCTATACAGTACTTCCATTTTGTGTTACATTTGCATATGTAAGCGTTGCTGTTGTAACAATAGCGAAGGGAAAATTTGTGTTTAATTGACATTTTAAAATTTTACCTCTAACGTTGTTATAGGTATTTGAAGTGGTAGCTTGTAGAAGATATATAGGAAGCATCTGAGCTTGAAGGCATAAATGTGCATAAGAGGTTAGTTGATAATTTGTCTAGTAAAGGTGTAGTAACTGTTCCAGTTTGAATAGGTCCAAATGTTGGACTATTTAAAATTGCACTTGACTATTTAATGTTTTTGGTCCGAATAATTCAAATTTTATTTAAAGATACAGATCAGGTGTTAGTCTTAAAATTAAAATCATTATCCACACCTACAAGATACTTGTTGAGGCTGATGCATCAAGCTAGGTAATTTCTATATTACTGGCGAAGTTAACGTATTTGATATTTTTAATTTTATTGTTCCTTTTGGAAATGGTCAAGTCCGTAACAATATTATGTTTGTATTGCCGTTGGCAGCAAGCATTCCAGTGTTGTTGAAAGTCCAAAGTTAGGTAGAATATTGTGTCTCAAAGTCAACGATAGAATTTTAAATTTTGGCATTTATAGAGGAGACCTAAGTCAGGACAAATGGTAAAGATATCTATGCACCCTATATGTATGTGCACCCTATATGTGTGTACACCCCTTGAATGTACCCTATTTACACTGAAAAATGATAAAATGTGATATTTTTCCTTAATTCCGCAATTTTACCCCTAAAATTGTAATTTTCTTTTCTTTAATTCCGCACTTTACACTTAATTATGTAATTTATTTTTAAAAAATGTAAGATATTTTCCTTAATTATGCAATTTTACCCCTAAAATTGTAAACCTATTTCTCTTAATTCTGTAGTTTATTTTATCCTAATTTTTCTTAATTCTGTATTTTTAAACAATGAAAAAACATATTATAAAATTTTTATCACGAATAAAATTAAAACACAATAATGATTAAATGATGAATAAAATAGAAAAATAGAGAATAAAAAGGGAAGGAGAATGGCTTCACCATTCGACAGACATCACCAAACTCAACCAGGGACTTGAGAATTTACTCAAGTCCGCTACCACCGATTTTCAATGCGAGGATTACCTCACAATATGTGAATAACACATTTGATATTCATCGACAAGCAATGAGAGGTGTGACTCGCAACATTACGATAGTTGGTATAGAGTTTGGGTGCCCATACCCCTGGCTACTTTCCATCTCCAATTAATTTGGGGAAAATTACAAATTGATAAATCCAAAGTCCAATACAGAAAAATCGGAAGGGCGGACTACTCCCTTCCGACGTAGGGCTTATAAATTTTCTTAAGAGGTAAAGTGGTGACTGATCCATCCTTAACAGATGGACGTAAAAAGTTGGGGTAAGATACAATAATGGGGTCATAATCACCTTCAGCGAAATTGAAAACTTTTTCTTTAAATGTCTCATACCGCATTCCTTGATTGTTGATTGCATCCCAATTCAGAGTCATTCCACGCACTTTGAGAACGTAGACTGGTTCACATCCAGGCTCATCCTTCTTTCCATCTTCAAACCATATTGTTTCGCGCCGCCAGAGCAATATTCCAAAATATTGAAGTCCGGGTACTCATCTGTGAATTCACCCAGATGAGGACCTAATTGAAGAGGCAGTTGTCAATCGGTGTGAGAAAATTAAAGAGTCAGTGTCGGTTTAGAGCAATGTGCAGCCAGGAGTTCTCACAACCTGTTGCATGGCGTGAAGCAAGTGGATTCTTGCTGCTGAGGTAGTCCATAAGGAGATGATGACATTTGAAGAGTCATGTTCTTCAACAAATTCCTTCTTTTTGTGTAGGAGATTAAAAGTAGATCATCTGTTAATTCTTCAAAAAAGTTGATAATAATTGAAGGGTCGTTTGAATATTTGGTGTACACAGCAGGGTCGTCCGTAACTACACATTGTGACAATCCAAAGTTACGGAGGGAGAAACGGCCCCATAAGTTGTTTAAGCATAATTGGCTTGCGTCCTTTTACCTTTATTGACCATCATTTTCTCCCTGTCGATGATGATTCCAAACTTTTCTTTGCACTCCTTGATGAAGTTCTTCTTATTATGTCTGTCTCCTTTGATGTCATTGTCAAAGCCGCTTGCGTGAATTTTTTGTGCCATAAATTCACGGATGTAAGGACGAAAGAGGTTGTCGTCATAATTTTTATATTCTAATACGCGAAAGACTTTGTGACCACATATCCTTCCTTCAATGCCTCATTCAACTCAATTGATGTGCATGTTGATACCCATCCCCGTTGTTGGTCTGAGTGTTTGCAAGTGTAGTTTCATTCACATCCCCATGTGGATGTTCCTTTGCACAAGTGGAAACAGAAGTCTTTCATCTCGTCGTCTCAATTTTCATAGGCAGGACTGGTATGTCGATGCTGCGCGGAGGTATTACAAAAACTTTTAGAAGAGCCATTCATAAGTGTTGTCAGATGGTGAGTCCAGTTGACATCGTTGTTTAAAATGTGGACGACGGTGACCAATTGGGTATCGTGTTGACACATTGATGAACGGATACAAGAGGTCAGGTCACAGTAGTAGGAAATTTTTTGCCCCTCCCCCGTTTTGTGGAATAACTTAAGTGGTCCCGTTCTCCCCCAAAGAAGGCCGATCGAATATCGAGCGGTCCATTATCCAAGTAATTCTTAAACTTTAACCTCATAACCCTATCCCTTGAAAGCATCCTCCTTATTTCACACTCCCAATAAACTTCCACTTCTACTCCAAACTCTCAATAAATTCCAAACGTTTTTCATCCCTCTCCCTTTGAATCCCCGCTGTAACCCCATTGGGAAGCCTTATTTCATCATCTGGGAAACATTTCCTACACCCGTGCCAACAACACCCATTGACCTCAATTACCAATTTATTTACTTCAACCCATCCATCTACCCTATAATTCCCAAATCTCTTTTCCCCTTCTTTAGAATAAGCATTACGTATATTGACATTGTGTTCCTCAGCATACCAGGAAAGGAATCGGAGAGCAAGCAAACTCTGGTTGTCTGCGTTGTCGTAGCCCTTCTCCGGAACAATGCCCAGGTGTTGAGCTTGTAGATGGTTTGTTCTAAAGTGCTTCATGCAAGCACTTGCAATTCATTGCTTCCCTCAGCACATCCAATCCATTTGAAACCTCCAAAAATTCGCGCCTAAATGCAACCAGAGCAGCCATAAGATTTTCCACATCGGATACAATATGATGCCAGGGACTCATCCAAATTGAAGGGTTCATTCTTGTGTTGTTCAAACCATTTATCAAATTGTGCTCGCTTGTCAGCATCATCCCAGCAGCCAAGTAGTCATCCTTCACCGGGAAAATTTCCTTACCATAATTTTCCGGTCTATTTACCATGTGTGGAAAGAAAGGTTTGTCTCTACACTAAGTGCAAAGGCAGGGACCAAGGAAGCAAGGGACATGGGCATTAAATTAAAAGTGTCTCGAAAAATAACCCAATTCTTTTTACCAATCTTTACCTTCATTTCATATAGCTTATTACCTTTTTTAATCATATCCGGTGTCAACCCCCTAAGGAACAATTCCTTAAAAACTAATACCATATCAAATCTACCCCCAAAGTGTGAGAAGGCAACCGTGTCTGTCACGGAAGAATCGATAATCCATGACACAAATTCTTCTAAGGGATTCTCTGTGACATTTTGAATGTCAACGGATGTGTTTTGGAAAGGCCTCGTAGAATAGGTCAATGTTCTAGCTTCCCCACAAACACTGCAATCAGCGTTAGGTCCGTTATTGATACACTCGGGACAGTTTACCTTTACCCCTATAAAGTTAACGTCGTGCATCTTACCCTTTTCCCCGTCCCTGTATTGCATGGTTTCAAAGTCAAAAGCGACAATTCGGTACGCTTTTGTGGGTTTGATGACAAGAGGCTTAATATAACATCCGCGTTTGGGATCGTGGTAACTACCGCACGTTGTGCAATAGCGTTCGGAACAAACGTGACCCTCCCTACCATTCCTATTATTTACTTTTACATCCCAGATAACCCGCATTTTTCACATTTTTTAGAGGAGTTACAGAAATTGGAGGTGATATGGTGGGTATAACAATTCTCATTCTTAAACTCTTTCCCACATCTGTTACAATGTTTAAAGAAATCATCTATATCCTTACATGGAAACCCTGGTCCAACCCTTGAACAGTTAGGACATCTAGATTTACAAGAGATTGCGTGGTTAGTTTTCTTATCGTAAACGCTTTCACATGATAGACAATAGGGATGACCAAAAAGGTCGCTAGCCCTACGAACACCATCAAAATGTTCCTTATTATAAAACAAAAATATAGGTGTATCAAAATTATCGGGGCCATATTTATAAATTGGTTTTTCCCCTATATCCCAAATATAAAAACTTTAAACCATCCTTTATTCAATAAATTCCAGTATTCAACCACAGATGGGATCCATCCTCTGCATCGTAGCTGTCTATGTCGAGAGTACACCACAGTTTCCATCAATCCATTGTGTCTTTTTTGAAACGATTAGTCATCCCCAATCTGCTGTGCATGTAGTCGTAGAATTTCCATTTGGGCCAGAGACATGTTGCATAAATGAAGGTGGCAACAAGAGAGTAGAATAAGCAATAATTATCGTCGTTGCGGATTTTTATTAGTGATTTGTCGTTGATTTTGATTTGTTTTGATGAAGAATTTCTTCCACGACCGTTCACTCGACGAGGGGTGTTACTTCTTTGGATGGTGGAAACCGAAACTAGGAAGGGAGCCCCCCATAATAAACCATTATCCTGTTTCTTACTCTGGGCAACCTTGAGGAATTGATTCAAGATTGAATCAATTGTTTGAGGTGATCTCACGAACCGGGATCCAAATGTCTGAGTCAAGTGTTGACTGGACACTACACAGCCTAATTGGTCAGGTTCAACCCCCCATTGCCGACTCTCTTCAAGAGCTTCGTCAATTGTATTTTGGAAATCCCAGCTAAAAGGGATTCAGGGTCATTGGGGAGGTCAGAAATTAGGAACCTAGTGGAAACCTTGGACGAATTAAATTTACGATTAAACTTGGTCTCGTGACCAAGCTTCTAACATAGGTTATTAGTCTCGGATCCTAAAATATTGGAAATGGAGAAATTCTTAAATTTTTTGGGTGGAGGAGGAAACATTTTTAAAAAATTTTGAAAATGGAAGTTTGTTTTGTCTTGAAGATGCTGGTGTTGACAGTAGTATGATTTTCCGATAAAATCCATCGCTTTTTATACTTCCGTCCTAGCTCCATCTATTAAAAGGATTTGAAAATTAAACACAGCTGGATTTTTAAAGAAATTTCTTAACTAGGTTAAAATTTTTAATAATAACCTTGAAAATTTGACCTACTTTTTGGAAAATTTATAATATTTTATTTAAGAGGGTTGTTGTAGTACCGGGTTGACAGACAAGAGATAGAAACAATGTAGATAAGGATGGATTAAGATGGATGTAGCGAAAAATCAGCACAATATTTAAATATTACTCACTATTTTTATCATAATTACTCCTATTTTTTCCATTTTATTTTCTTTATTTTTCTCCACTCAAACATTTTTTTATCTTATTTCCTTTATTCAAATCTTTCTATTTTCACTAATCCCTTTCTTTTCTTTTCCATTTAAAAATTTTTTCATTAAAATTTTTATTTCTTTGTTCAAGAAAGAAATACATATTAAGGTCAAGCTGAACTATAAATTTTAATTGAAATTGAAAAAAATTCTTTACAAAGGAGAATTTTTTAAAAAGAAATTTCTAGGTTGGGATGACCTAGAAAATTTAAAAGATAAAAGAAATTTTAAAAGAATTTAAAAGAGAATTTTAAAAATACAAAGGAACAAAAGAAAATTTTTAGGATGACCTAGAAAATTTAAAATTCAAAAGAAATTTAAAAATTACAAAAGAAAGAGGAAAATTTTTTAAATTTTTTTAAAATTCAATAGAAAAGGTAAAAGTTTTCTAGGTCAAGATGACCTAAAAATTTACAAAAGAAAATCAAAGAAATGCACGCACGCTGCGCGAAAAAAATTAAGGAAAGGGAAAAGGAAATAATTTTAATTTTTGGGGGAAAGGGACATAACCTTTTGGTTGGTAGAGATCCCTGGATTGGTACCGGATATTCCTAATTAGTGGACTATTAACAAGAAATTAATTAAAGGGTAATACAAGAAATAAGCGTAATTACAAGGAACTTTATTATTTTATCAAGTATCATTGATAAGGCCTTTGGGATGAACCGGATGACCCTAAACCTTTAGGATGACTTTAATTACGGACTCATTACATGGAATTAATTAGGGATTATTTACACGGACCCCTATTCTTATATCAGTTATCTGTGATAACCCTTTGGGATGATACCGGATGTCCCTAACCTTTAGGATGGTCTAATTGTGATGTAATTACATGGAATTAATTAAGGATTAATTTTGCGGACCCCTCTGCCCCCAACGACTCCGGGCGGGGGACTACTACTAGCGACATTGACAGCGAAATTCGCGAATTGTGTTCCACAACGATTTAAATTCTAGTGTCAATCGACACTGAAAATCGAAATGTCGCGATTTGGCGACACAGCATGAACGCTATGTCGTTACTACTTAGTTGTCGTTTTGTGGAACACACATCCTAATGTCAATGTCGCAATCGCGATTGACATTTGGACATCGACATTTGATGTCAATGT
>JARQAB010000239.1:0-45840 GCA_036172955.1 Meloidogyne arenaria
GCTTCAATTCAAAACTGAAGCCACAGAAAATGCTTCAATTCAAACTGAAGCACAGAAAATTGCTTGCAATTCAAAACTGAAGCACAGAAAAATGCTTCAATTCAAAACTGAACAGCACAGAAAATGCTTGCAATTCAAAACTGAAGCACAAAGAAAATGCTTCAATTTCAAAACTGAAGCACAGAAAATGCTTCAATTCAAAACTGAAGCACGAAAATGCCTTCATTCAAAACTGAAGTAAAAAAAACACAGAAAATGCTTCAATTCAAAAATGAAGCACAGAAAATGCTTCAATTCAAACTGAAGCACATAAAATGCTTCAATTCAAAACTGAAGCACAGAATCAATTTAAAAAAATTTTTATATTATCAAGAATGTTTTTTGTTAATTTTTCCAAATTTGCAACCGCGACAGATATTTTCGTGTTAAAAAATTATGAACTATTATAAAAAGAAGTTATTTTTTCCACTAATAATCTGTGATGATTTCCACATTATCTGGGATCACAGATATGCTTCAATTCAAAACTGAAGCACAGAAAATGCGTCAATTCAAAACTGAAGCACAGAAAATGATTAATTTCAAAACTGAAGCACAGAAAATGCTTCAATTCAAAACTGAAGCACAGAATGCGTTCAATTCAAAACTGAAGCACGAAATGCTTCAATATTCAAAATTCTGAAGCACAGAAAAAATGCTTCAATTTCAAAACTGAAGCACAGAAAATGCTTCAATTCAAAACTGAAGCCAGAAATGCTCAATTCAAACTGAAGCACAGAAAATGCTTCAATTCAAAAACTGAAGCACAGAAAATTTAAAAAAATTTTATATTACAGAATTTTTTTGTTAATTTTTCCAAATTGCACTTACGCGACAGATATTCGTGTTAAATTATGACTATTATAAAAAGAAGTTTAGTTTCACTAAGAAATATGTAATGAGTCCCATTTCGGGAGCACAGATAGCTTCAATTCAAAACTGAAGCACAGAAAATGCTTCAATTCAAAACTGAAGCACAGAAAATGCTTCAATTCAAACTGAAGCACAGAAAATGCTTCAATTCAAAACTGAAGCACAGAAAATGCTTCAATTCAAAACGGAAGCACAGAAAATGCTCAATTCAAAACTGAAGCACAGAAAATGCTTCAATTCAAAACTGAAGCACAGAAATGCTTCAATTCAAAACTGAAGCACAGAAAATGCTTCAATTCAAAACTGAAGCACAGAAAATGCTTCAATTCAAACTGAAGCACAGAAAATGCTTCAATTCAAACTGAAGCACGGAAATGCTTCATTTCAAAACTGAAGCACAGAAAATGCTTCAATTCAAAACTGAAGCACAGAAAATGCTTCAATTCAAACTGAAGGCACAGAAATGCTTCAATTCAAAACTGAATCACAGAAATGCTTCAATTCAAAACTGAAGCACAGAAAATGCTTCAATTCAAAACTGAAGCACGGAAATGCTTCAATTCAAAACTGAAGCACAGAAAATGCTTCAATTCAAAACTGAAGCACAGAAAATGCTTCATTCAAAACTGAAGCACAGAAAATGCTTCAATTCAAAACTGAAGCACAGAAAATGCTTCAATTCAAAACTGAAGCACAGAAAATGCTTCATTCAAAACTGAAGCACAGAAAATGCTTCAATTCAAAACTGAAGCACAGAAAATGCTTCATTCAAAACTGAAGCACAGAAAATGCTTCAATTCAAAACTGAAGCACAGAAAATGCTTCAATCAAAACTGAAGCACAGAAAATGCTTCAATTCAAAACTGAAGCACAGAATAATTTAAAAAAATTTTATATTATCAAGAATATTTTTGTTAATTTTTCCAAATTTGCACCGCGACAGATATTTCGTGTTAAAATTATGACTATTATAAAAAGAAGTTATTTTCACTAATAATATGTGATGATTCCACATGATCTGGGATCACAGATAGCTTCAATTCAAACTGAAGCACAGAAAATGCTTCAATTCAAACTGAAGCACAGAAAATGCTTCAATTCAAAACTGAAGCACAGAAAATGCTTCAATTCAAAACTGAAGCACAGAAAATGCTTCAATTCAAAACTGAAGCACGGAAAATGCTTCAATTCAAAACTGAAGCACAGAAATGCTTCAATTCAAAACTGAAGCACAGAAAATGCTTCAATTCAAACTGAAGCACAGAAAATGCTTCAATTCAAAACTGAAGCACAGAAAATGCTTCATTCAAAACTGAAGCACAGAAAATGCTTCAATTCAAAACTGAAGCACAGAAAATGCTTCAATTCAAACTGAAGCACATAAAATGCTTCAATTCAAAACTGAAGCACAGAAAATGCTTCAATTCAAAACTGAAGCACAGAAAATGCTTCAATTCAAAACTGAAGCACAGAAATGCTTCAATTCAAAACTGAAGCACAGAAAATGCTTCAATTCAAACTGAAGCACAGAAAATGCTTCAATTCAAAACTGAAGCAAAACTGAAGGCACAGAAAATGCTTCAATTCAAAACTGAATCACGAAAATGCTTCAATTCAAACTGAAGCACAGAAATGCTTCAATTCAAAACTGAAGCACAGAAAATGCTTCAATTCAAAACTGAAGCACAGAAAATGCTTCAATTCAAAACTGAAGCACAGAAGCTTCAATTCAAAACTGAAGCACAGAAAATGCTTCAATTCAAAACTGAAGCACAGAAATGCTTCAATTCAAAACTGAAGCACAGAAAATGCTTCAATTCAAAACTGAAGCACAGAAAATGCTTCAATTCAAAACTGAAGCACAGAAAATGCTTCAATTCAAACTGAAGCACAGAAAATGCTTCAATTCAAAACTGAAGCCAGAAAATGCTTCAATTCAAAACTGAAGCACAGAAAATGCTTCAATTCAAACTGAAGCACAGAAAATGCTTCAATTCAAAACTGAAGCACAGAAAATGCTTCAATTCAAAACTGAAGCACAGAAAATGCTTCAATTCAAAACTGAAGCACAGAAAATGCTTCAATTCAAAACTGAAGCACAGAAATTTAAAAAAAAATTTTTATATTATCAAGATAGTTTGGTTAATTTTTCCCAAATTTGCACCGCGACAGATATTTCGTGTTAAAATTATGACTATTATAAAAGAATTATTTTCACTAATACATATGTGATGATTCCACATTTCTGGGATCACAAAGCTTCAATTCAAAACTGAAGCACAGAAAATGCTTCAATTCAAAACTGAAGCACAGAAACTGCTTCAATTCAAAACTGAAGCACAGAAAATGCTTCAATTCAGAACTGAGGCACAGAAAATGCTTCAATTAAAAACTGAAGCACAGAAAATGCTTCAATTCAAACTGAAGCACAGAAAATGCTTTCAATTCAAACTGAAGCACAGAAAATGCTTCAATTCAAAACTGAAGCACAGAAAATGCTTCAATTCAAACTGAAGCACAGAAAATGCTTCAATTCAAACTGAAGCACAGAAAATGCTTCAATTCAAAACTGAAGCACAGAAAATGCTTCATTCAAACTGAAGCACAGAAAATGCTTCAATTCAAAACTGAAGCACAGAAAATGCTTCAATTCAAAACTGAAGCACAGAAAATGCTTCAATTCAAAACTGAAGCACAGAAAATGCTTCAATTCAAAACTGAAGCACAGAAATGCTTCAATTCAAAACTGAAGCACAGAAAATGCTTCAATTCAACTGAAGCACAGAAAATGCTTCAATTCAAAACTGAAGCACAGAAAATGCTTCAATTCAAAACTGAAGCACAGAAAATGCTTCAATTCAAACTGAAGCACAGAAATGCTTCAATTCAAACTGAAGCACAGAAAATGCTTCAATTCAAAACTGAAGCACGGAAAATGCTTCAATTCAAAACTGAAGCACAGAAAATGCTTCAATTCAAAACTGAAGCACAGAAAATGCTTCAATTCAAAACTGAAGCACAGAAAATGCTTCAATTCAAAACTGAAGCACAGAAAATGCTTCAATTCAAACTGAAGCACAGAAAATGCTTCAATTCAAAACTGAAGCACAGAAAATGCTCAATTCAAAACTGAAGCACAGAAATGCTTCAATTCAAAACTGAAGCACAGAAAATGCTTCAATTCAAAACTGAAGCACAGAAAATGCTTCAATTCAAACTGAAGCACAGAAAATGCTTCAAAAAAAAAAAAACATTCAAAACTGAAGCACAGAAATGCTTCAATTCAAAACTGAAGCACGGAAATGCTTCAATTCAAAACTGAAGCACAGAAAATGCTTCAATTCAAACTGAAGCACAGAAATGCTTCAATTCAAAACTGAAGCACAGAAAATGCTTCAATTCAAACTGAAGCCAGAAAATCTCAATATCAACTGAAGCACAGAAAATGCTTCAATTCAAACTGAAGCACAGAAAATGCTCAATAATTCAAAACCTGAAGCACAGAAAATGCTTCAATTCAAAACTGAAGCACAGAAAATGCTTCAATTCAAAACTGAAGCACAGAAAATGCTTCAATTCAAACTGAAGCACAGAATAATTTTAAAAAAAAATTTTATATATACAAGAATATTTTTTGTTAATTTTGTTCCAAAAATTTGCTGCACTCGCGACAGATATTTCGTGTTAAAATTTGACAATATTATAAAAAGAAGTTATTTTCAACTATAAAATGTGAATGATTCCAATTCAATGCTGGGATCACAGAAATGGCTTCAATTTCAAAACTGAAGCAACAGAAAATGCTTCAATTCAAAACTGAAGCACAGAAAATGCTTCAATTCAAAACTGAAGGCACAATGAAATGCTTCAATTCAAACTGAAGCACAAAATGCTTCAATTCAAAACTGAAGCACAGAAATGCTTCATCAAACTGAAGCACGGAAATGCTTCATTCCAACTAAGCACAGAAAATTGCTTCAATTCAAAACCAAGCACCGAAATGCTTCAATTCAAAACTGAAGCACACGAAAATGCTTCAATTCAAAACTGATGAAGCACAGAAAATGCTTCAATTCAAAACTGAAAAGCACAGAAAATGCTTCAAAGTTTCAAACTGAAGCCAGAAAATCTTCAATTCAAACTGAAGGCAACAGAAAAGGCATTCAATTCAAAACTGAGCACAGTAATAATGCTTCAAATCAAACTGAAGCACAGAAAATGCCTTCATTTTCCAAACTGAAGCGACAGAAATTTCGTGTTAAACATTTCATTCAAAACTGAGTTATTTTCCAGAAAATGCTTCAATTCAAAACTGGAACACAGAACATCTTCAATTCAAAACTGAAGCACAGAAAAATGCTTCAATTCAAAACTGAAGCACAGAAAATGCTTCAATTCAAACTGAAGCACAGAAAATGCTTCAAATTTCAAAACTGAAGCACAGAAAAGCTTCAATTTCAAAACTGAAGCACAGAAAATGCTTCAATTCAAAACTGAAGCACGAGAAAATGCTTCAATTCAAAACTGAAGCACAGAAATGCTTCAATTCAAAACTGAAGCCAGAAAGCCTTCAATCAAAAACTGAAGTACATAAAATGCTTCAATTCAAAAACTGAGCATAGCAAAAAATGCTTCAATTAAAAATGAAGCACAGAAAATGCGTCAATTCAAAACTGAAGTACATAAAATGCCTTCAATTCAAAACTGAAGCACAGACTAAATTTAAAAAAAATTTTTTTTATATATATCAAGAAATATTTTTGTTAATTTTTTCCAAATTTGCACCGCGACAGATATTTTCGTGTTAAAAATTATGACTATTATAAAAAGAAGTTATTTCCACTAATAAATATGTGATGATTTCCAACATTAATCTGGGATCCACAGATATGCTTCAATTCAAAACTGTGAAGCACAGAAAATGCTTCAATTCAAAACTGAAAGCCAGAAAATGCTTCCAATTCAAACACTGACACAGATGAGCTTCATCACAACTGAAGCACAGAAAATGCTTCAATTCAAAACTGAAGCACAGAAATGCTTCAATTCAAAACTGAAGCACAGAAAATGCTGTCGAGATTCAAAACTGAGCACATGAAAATGCTTCAATTCAAAACTGAAGCACAGAAAATGCTTCAATTCAAAACTGAAGCACAGAAAATGCTTCAATTCAAAACTGAAGCACAGAAAATGGCTTCAATTCAAACTGAAGCACAGAAAATGCTTAAAAAAAATTCCAATTCAACTGAAGCACAGAAAATGCTTCAATTCAAAACTGAAGCACAGAAAATGCTTCAATTCAAAACTGAAGACACAGAAAATGCTTCAATTCAAAACTGAAGCACAGAAAAATGCTTTCAATTCAAACTGAAGCACAGAAAATGCTTCAATTCAAAACTGAAGCACAAAAATGCTTCAATTCAAAACGGAAGCACAGAAAATGCTTCAAGTTCAAACTGAATCACAGAAAATGCTTCAATTCAAACTGAAGCACAGAAAATGCTTCAATTCAAAACTGAAGCACAGAAAATGCTTCATTCAAAAACTGAACACAGAAATGCTTCAATTCAAAACTGAAGCACAGAAAATGCTTCAATTCAAAACTGAAGCAACAGAAAATGCTTCAATTCAAACTGAAGCACAGAAAATGCTTCAAATTCAAAACTGAAGCACAGAAAATGCTTCAATTCAAAACTGAAGCACAGAAAATGCTTCAATTCAAAACTGAAGCACAGAATAATCTTCAAAAAAAAATTTTATATTATCAAGAATATTTTTGTTAATTTTTCCAAATTTTGCACCGCGACAGATATGTTCGTGTTAAAAATTATGACTATTTAACAATAAGTTATTTTCACTAATAAATATGATGTGATGAGTCCATAAAAAAATACTGAATCACAGAAAAGGCTTCAATGTTCAAAACTGAAGCACAGAAAATGCTTCAATTCAAAACTGAAGCATAGAAAATGCGTTCAATTCAAAACTGAAGCACAGAAAATACTTCCAAGGGGGGGGCAAACCTGAGAACGACTGCTTCAATTCAAACTGAAGCACAAAAATGCTTCAATTCAAAACTGAAAGCACGGAAAATGGCTTCAATTTCAAAACTGAAGCACAGAAAATGCTCAATTCAAAACTGAAGCACAGAAATGCTTCATTCAAACTGAAGCACAGAAAATGCTTCAATTCAAAACGGAAGCACAGAAAATGCTTCAATTCAAAACTGAAGCACAGAAAATGCTTGCAATTCAAAAACTGAAGTCACGAGAAATGCTTGCAATTCAAAACTGAAGCACAGAAAATGCTTCAATTCAAAACTGAAGCACAGAAAATGCTTACAATTCAAAACTGAAGCACAGAAAAATGGCTTCAATTCAAACTGAAGCACAGAAAATGCCTTCAATTCAAAACTGAAGCACAGAAAATGCGTTCAATTCAAAACTGAAGCACAGAAAATGCTTCAATTCAAAACTGAAGCACAGAAAATGCTTCAATTCAAAACTGAAGCACAGAAATGCTTCAATTCAAAACTGAATGCACAGAAAATGCTTCAATTTCAACAACTGAGCACAAGAAAATGCTCAATTCAAAACTGAAGCACAGAAAATGCTTCAATTCAAACTGAAAGCACAGAAAATGCTTCAATTCAAAACTGAAGCACGATGCAAAATCTTCAAAAAAATTTTTATATTATCAAGATATTTTTTGGTAATTTTTTCAATTGCCCGCGACCAGATATTTCGTGTTAAATTATGACATTATAAAATAAGTTAGTTCACTAATAAAAATATGTGATTATTTTCAAACTGAAGCACAGAAAGCTTCCTTAAATTCAAAACTGAAGCACAGAAATGCTTCATTCAAAACTGAAGCACAGGAATGCTTCAATTCAAAACTGAAGCACAGAAAATGCTTCATTCAAACTGAAGCACAGAAAATGCTTCAATTCAAAACTGAAGCACAGAAAATCTTCAATTCAAAACTGAAGCACAGAAAATGCTTCAATTCAAAACTGAAGCACAGAAAATGCTTCAATTCAAAACTGAAGCACAGAAATGCTTCAATTCAAAACTGAAGCACAGAAAATGCTTCAATTCAAAAACTGAAGCACAGAAAATGCTTCAATTCAAAACTGAAAGCACAGAAAATGCTTCCAATTCAAAACTGACAAGCACAGAAATGCTTCAATTCAAAACTGAAGCACAGAAATGCTTCAAATTCAAACGAAGCACAGAAAATGCTTCAATTCAAAACTGAAGCACAGAAAATGCTTCAATTCAAAACTGAAGCACAGAAAATGCTTCAATTCAAAACTGAAGCACAGAAAATGCTTCAATTCAAAACTGAAGCACAGAAAATGCTTCAATTCAAAACTGAAGCACAGAAAATGATTCAATTCATAATAATCCACAGATATTTCTTCATTTCAAAACTGAAGCACAGAAAATGCTTCATTCAAAACTGAAGCACAGAAAATGCTTCAATTCAAAACTGAAGCCCGAAATGATTCAATCAAAACGAAGCACAGACATGCTTCAATTCAAAACGGAATACCGAAAATTGCTTTCATTCCAAAACTGAAAGCACAGAAATGCTTCATTCAAACTGAGCACAGAAAATGGCTTCAATTCAAACTGAAGCACAGAAGAATGCTTTAAATTCAAAACTGAAGCACAGAAATGCTTTCATTCAAACTGAAGCACAGAAATGCTTCAATTCAAAACTGACGCCAGAATGCTTCAATTCAAACTGAATCACAGAAAATGCTTCAATTCAAAACTGAAGCACAGAAAATGCTTCAATTCAAAACTGAAGCACAGATATTTCGTGTTTAAAATGCTTCAATTCAAAACGAAGCACGAAATGCTTCATGCAAAAACACTGAAGTTTTTTCACAGAAAATGCTTCAATTTAAAACTGAAGCACAGAAATGCTTCAATTCAAAACGAAGCACAGAAAATGCTTCAATTCAAAACTGAAGCACAGAAATGCTTCAATTCAAACTGAAGCACAGAAAATGCTTCAATTCAAAACTGAAGCACAGAAAATGCTTCAATTCAAAACTGAAGCACAGAAAATGCGTCAAGTCAACACGAAAGCACTGAAAAACCTTCAATTCACAACTGAAGCACAGAAATGCTTTCAATTCAAACTGAAGCACAAAAATGCTTCAATTCAAACTGAAGCACAGAAATGCTTCAATTCAAAACAGGGGGGGGGGGGTGAAGCACAGAAAATGCTTCAATTCAAAACTGAAGCACAGAAAATGCTTCAATTCAAACTGAAGCACAGAAATGCTTCAATTCAAAACTGAAGCACAGAAAATGCTTCAATTCAAAACTGAAGCACAGAAAATGCTTCAATTCAAACTGAAGCACAGAAAATGCTTCATTCAAAACTGAAGCACAGAAAATGCTTCAAAACTGAACCAGAAATTGGCCTTTTTTTTTCATCAAAACTGAAGCACAGAAAATGCTTCAATTCAAACTGAAGCACAGAAAATGCTTCAATTCAAAACTGAAGCACAGAAAATGCTTCAATTCAAAACTGAAGCACAGAAAATGCTTCAATTCAAAACTGAAGCACAGAAAATGCTTCAATTTCAAACAAAACTGAAGCACAGAAAATGCTTCAATTCAAAACTGAAGCACAGAAAATGCTTCAATTCAAAACTGAAGCACAGAAAATGCTTCAATTCAAAACTGAAGCACAGAAAATGCTTCAATTCAAACTGAAGCACAGAAATGCCTTTCAATTCAAAACTGAAGCACAGAAATACTTTCCAAGTTCAAACTGAGCACTTAGAAACTGCTTCAATTCAACACTGAAGCACGAAAAGCTTCAATTCAACTGAAGCACAAAAATGCTTCAATTCAAAACTGAAGCACAGAAAATGCTTCAAATGCTTCAATTCAAACTGAAGCACAGAAATGCTTCAATTCAAAACTGAAGCACAGAAAATGCTTCAATTCAAACTGAAGCACAGAAAATGCTTCAATTCAAAACTGCAGCACAGAAAATGCTTCAATTCAAAACTGAAGCACAGAAAATGCTTCACTACGACATATTATATTCAAACTGAAGCACAGAAAATGCTTCAATTCAAAACTGAAGCACAGAAAATGCTTCAATTCAAAACTGAAGCACAGAAAATGCTTCAATTCAAACTGAAGCACAGAAATGCTTCAATTCAAAACTGAAGCACAGAAAATGCTTCAATTCAAAACTGAAGCACAGAAAATGCTTCAATGCAAAACTGAAGCACAGAAAATGCTTCAATTCAAAACTGAAAGCACGAAAATGCTTCATTCAAACTGCGTGCACAGAAAATGCTTCAATTCAAAACTGAAGCACAGAAAATGCTTCAATTCAAAACTGAAGCACAGAAATGCTTCATTCAAAACTGAACACAGAAAATGCTTCAATTCAAAACTGAAGCACAGAAATGCTTCAATTCAAACTGAAGCCAGAAAATGCTTCAATTCAAAACTGAAGCACAGAAAATGCTTCATTCAAAACTGAAGCACAGAAAATGCTTCAATTCAAAACTGAAGCACAGAAATTTCGTTGTTAACATTATGCTATATAAAAGAAATGGTATTTTCCTACTAACTCATGTGATTGATTTCCACAATTATCGGGCAAGATAGCTTCAATTCAAACTGAAGCACGAAAAATGCTTCAATTCCAAACTGAAGCACAGAAAATGCTTCAATTCAAAACTGAAGCACAGAAAATGCTTCCATGCAAAACTGAAGCACAGAAAATGCTTCAATTCATAACTGAAGCACAGAAAATGCTTCAATTCAAAACTGAAGCACCGAAAATGCTTCAATTCAAAACTGAAGCACAGAAAAGCTTCAATTCAAAACTGAAGCACAGAAAATGCTTCAAATTCAAAACTGAAGCACAGAAAATTTTTCAAAAAATTTTTAATTATCAAGAAATTTTTTGTTAATTTTTCCAAATTGCACCGCGACAGATATTTCGTGTTAAAAGTATGAAAAAAGAAGTTATTTTCACTTCAATATGTGATGATTCACATTAACTGGATCACAGATAGCTTCAATTCAAAACTGAAGCACAGAAAATGCTTCAATTCAAACTGAAGCACAGAAAATGCTTCATTCCAAACTGAAGCACAGAAAATGCTTCAATTCAAAACTGAAGCACAGAAAATGCTTCAATTCAAAACTGACGCACAGAAAAGGCTTCAATTCAAAACTGAAGCACAGAAAATGCTTCAATTCAAAACTGAAGCACAGAAAATGCTTCAATTCAAAACTGAAGCACAGAAATGCTTCAATTCAAAACTGAAGCACAGAAAATGCTTCAATTCAAAACTGAAGCACAGAAAATGCTTCAATTCAAAACTGAAGCACAGAAAATGCTTCAATTCAAAACTGAAGCACAGAAAATGCTTCAATTCAAAACTGAAGCCAGAAAATGCTTCAATTCAAAACTGAAGCACAGAAAAAGCTTCAATTCAAAACTGAACACAGAAATGGCCTCATTCAACTGAACCAGAAAATGCGTAAATTCAAACTGCAGCACAGAAATGCTTCAATTCAAAACTGAAGCACAGAAAATGCTTCAATTCAAAACTGAAGCACAGAAAATGCTTCAATTCAAACTGAAGCACAGAAAATGCTTCAATTCAAAACTGAAGCACGGAAAATGCTTCAATTCAAAACTGAAGCACAGAAATGCTTCAATTCAAAACTGAAGCACAGAAAATGCTTCAATTCAAACTGAAGCACAGAAAATGCTTCAATTCAAACTGAAGCACAGAAAATGCTTCAATTCAAACTGAAGCCAGAAAATGCTTCAATTCAAACTGAAGCACAGAAATGCTTCAATTCAAAACTGAAGCACAGAAAATGCTTCAAATTTCAAACTGAAGCACAGAAAATGCTTCAATTCAAAACGAAGCACGAAAATGCTTCAATTCAAAACTGAAGCACAGAAAATGCTTCAATTCAAAACTGAAGCACAGAAATGCTTCAATTCAAAACTGAAGCACAGAAAATGCTTCAATTCAAAACTGAAGCACAGAAATGATTCAATTCAAAACTGACGCACAGAAAATGCTTCAATTCAAAACTGAAGCACAGAAAATGCTTCAATTCAAAACTGAAGCACAGAAAATGCTTCAATTCAAAACTGAAGCACAGAAAATGCTTCAATTCAAAACTGAAGCACAGAAAATGCTTCAATTCAAAACTGAAGCACAGAAAATGCTTCAATTCAAAACTGAAGCACAGAAAATGCTTCAATTCAAACCTGAAGCACAGAACATGCTTCAATTCAAACTGAAGCACAGAAATGCTTCAATTCAAAACTGAAGCACAGAAAATGCTTCAATTCAAACTGAAGCACAGAAAATGCTTCAATTCAAACTGAAGCACAGAAAATGCTTCAATTCAAAACTGAAGCACAGAAAATGCTTCATTCAAACCTGAAGCACAGAAAATGATTAAATTAAAAACTTAAGCACATAAAATGCTTAAATTAAAACTGAAGCACAGAAAATGCTTCAATTCAAAACTGAAGCACAGAAAATGCTTCAATTCAAAACTGAAGCACAGAAAATGCTTCAATTCAAAACTGAAGCACAGAAAATGCTTCAATTCAAAACTGAAGCACAGAAAATGCTTCAATTCAAACTGAAGCACAGAAATGCTTCAATTCAAAACTGAAGCACAGAAAATGCTCAATTCAAACTGAAGCACAGAAAATGCTTCAATTCAAAACTGAAGCACAGAAAATGCTTCAATTCAAAACTGAAGCACAGAAATGCTTCAATTCAAACTGAAGCACAGAAAATGCTTCAATTCAAAACTGAAGCACAGAAATGCTTCAATTCAAAACTGAAGCACAGAAAATGCTTCAATTCAAAACTGAAGCACAGAAAATGCTTCAATTCAAAACTGAAGCACAGAAAATGCTTCAATTCAAAACTGAAGCACAGAAAATGCTTCAATTCAAACTGAAGCACAGAAAATGCTTCAATTCAAAACTGAAGCACAGAAAATGCTTCAATTCAAAACTGAAGCACAGACAATGCTTCAATTCAAAACTGAAGCACAGAAAATGCTTCATTCAAACTGAAGCACAGAAAATGCTTCAATTCAAAACTGAAGCACTAGAAGAAAATGCTTCAATTCAAAACTGAACCACAGAAAATGCTTCAATTCAAAACTGAAGCACAGAAAATGCTTCAATTCAAAACTGAAGCACAGAAAATGCTTCAATTCAAAACTGAAGCACAGAAAATGCTTCAATTCAAAACTGAAGCACAGAAAATGCTTCAATTCAAAACTGAAGCACAGAAAATGCTTCAATTCAAAAACGAAGCACAGAAAATGCTTCAATTCAAAACTGAAGCACCGAAAATGCGTCATTCAAAACTGAAGCACAGAAAATGCTTCAATTCAAAACTGAAGCACAGAAAATGCTTCAATTCAAAACTGAAGCACAGAAAATGCTTCAATTCAAAACTGAAACACAGAAAATGCCCTTCAATTCAAACTGAAGCACAGAAAATGCTTCAATTCAAACTGAAGCACAGAAATGCTTCAATTCAAAACTGAAGCACAGAAGATGCTTCAATTCAAAACTGAAGCACAGAAAATGCTTCAATTCAAACTGAAGCACAGAAAATGCTTCAATTCAAAACTGAAGCACAGAAAATGCTTCAATTCAAAACTGAAGCACAGAAAATGCTTCAATTCAAAACTGAAGCACAGAAAATGCTACATATGAAAACTGAAGCACAGAAAATGCTTGAATTCAAAACTGAAGCACAGAAAATGCTTCATTCAAAACTGAAGCACAGAAAATGCTTCAATTCAAACTGAATCACAGAAAATGCTTCAATTCAAAACTGAAGCACAGAAAATGCTTCAATTCAAAACTGAAGCACAGAAAATGCTTCAATTCAAAACTGAAGCACAGAAAATGCTTCAATTCAAAAATGAAGCACAGAAAATGCTTCAATTCAAAACTGAAGCACATAAAATGCTTCAATTCAAAACTGAAGCACAGAATAATTTAAAAAAATTTTTATATTATCAAGAATATTTTTGTTAATTTTCCAAATTTGCACCGCGACAGATATTTCGTGTTAAAATTATGACTATTATAAAAAGAAGTTATTTTCACTAATAAATATGTGATGATTTCACATTATCTGGGATCACAGATAGCTTCAATTCAAAACTGAAGCACAGAAAATGCTTCAATTCAAAACTGAAGCACAGAAAATGCTTCAATTCAAAACTGAAGCACAGAAAATGCTTCAATTCAAAACTGAAGCACAGAAAATGCTTCAATTCAAAACTAAGCACAGAAAATGCTTCAATTCAAAACTGAAGCACAGAAAATGCTTCAATTCAAAACTGAAGCACAGAAAATGCTTCAATTCAAAACTGAAGCACAGAAAATGCTTCAATTCAAAACTGAAGCACAGAAATGCATACAATACAAACTGAAGCACACAAAATGCGTAAATTACAAACTGAAGCACAGAAATGCTTCAATTCAAAACTGAAGCACAGAAAATGCTTCAATTCAAAACTGAAGCACAGAAAATGCTTCAATTCAAAACTGAAGCACAGAAAATGCTTCAATTCAAAACTGAAGCACAGAAAATGCTTCAATTCAAAACTGAAGCACAGAAAATGCTTCAATTCAAAACTGAAGCACAGAAAAATGCTTCAATTCAAAACTGAAGCACAGAAAATGCTTCAATTCAAAACTGAAGCACAGAAAATGCTTCAATTCAAAACTGAAGCACAGAAATGCTTCAATTCAAAACTGAAGCACAGAAATGCTTCAATTCAAAACTGAAGCACAGAAAATGCTTCAATTCAAAACTGAAGCACAGAAATGCTTAAAATCAAAACTGAAGCACAGAAAATGCTTCAATTCATTCAAACTGAAGCACAGAAATGCTTCAATGTTCAATTCAAAACTGAAGCACAGAAAATGCTTCAATTCAAAACTGAAGCACAGAAAATGCTTCAATTCAAAACTGAAGCACAGAAAATGCTTCAATTCAAACTGAAGCACAGAAATGCTTCAATTCAAAACTGAAGCACAGAAAATGCTTCAATTCAAAACTGAAGCACAGAAAATGCTTCAATTCAAAACTGAAGCACAGAAATGCTTCAATTCAAACTGAAGCACAGAAAATGCTTCAATTCAAAACTGAAGCACAGAAAATGCTTCAATTCAAAACTGAAGCCAGAAATGCTTCAATTCAAAACTGAAGCACAGAAAATGCTTCAATTCAAACTGAAGCACAGAAAATGCTTCAATTCAAAACTGAAGCACAGAAAATGCTTCAATTCAAAACTGAAGCACAGAAATGCTTCAATTCAAAACTGAAGCACAGAAATGCTTCAATTCAAAACTGAAGCACAGAAAATGCTTCAATTCAAAACTGAAGCACAGAAATGCTTCAATTCAAAACTGAAGCACAGAAAATGCTTCAATTCAAAACTGAAGCACAGAAAATGCTTCAATTCAAAACTGAAGCACAGAATGCTTCAATTCAAAACTGAAGCACAGAAAATGCTTCAATTCAAAACTGAAGCACAGAAAATGCTTCAATTCAAAACTGAAGCACAGAAAATGCTTCAATTCAAACTGAAGCACAGAAAATGCTTCAATTCAAAACTGAAGCACAGAAAATGCTTCAATTCAAACTGAAGCACAGAAAATGCTTCAATTCAAAACTGAAGCACAGAAAATGCTTCAATTCAAACTGAAGCACAGAAAATGCTTCAATTCAAAACTGAAGCACAGAAATGCTTCAATTCAAAACTGAAGCACAGAAAATGCTTCAATTCAAAACTGAAGCACAGAAAATGCTTCAATTCAAAACTGAAGCACAGAAAATGCTTCAATTCAAAACTGAAGCACAGAAAATGCTTCAATTCAAACGTGAAGCACAGTAAATCTTCAATTCAAAACTGAAGCACAGAAAATGCTTCAATTCAAAACTGAAGCACAGAAAATGCTTCAATTCAAACTGAAGCACAGAAATGCTTCAATTCAAAACTGAAGCACAGAAAATGCTTCAATTCAAAACTGAAGCACAGAAAATGCTTCAATTCAAAACTGAAGCACCGAAAATGCTTCAATTCAGAACTGAAGCACAGAAAATGCTTCAATCAATTCAAACTGAAGCACAGAAATGCTTCAATTCAAACTGAAGCACAGAAATGCTTCAATTCAAAACTGAAGAACAGAAAATGCTTCAATTCAAAACTGAAGCACAGAAAATGCTTCAATTCAAAACTGAAGCACAGAAAATGCTTCAATTCAAAACTGAAGCACAGAAAATGCTTCAATTCAAACTGAAGCACAGAAATTCTTCAATTCAAAACTGAAGCACAGAAAATGCTTCAATTCAAACTGAAGCACAGAAAATGCTTCAATTCAAAACTGAAGCACAGAAAATGCTTCAATTCAAAACTGAAGCACAGAAAATGCTTCAATTCAAAACTGAAGCACAGAAATGCTTCAATTCAAAACTGAAGCACAGAAAATGCTTCAATTCAAAACTGAAGCACAGAAAATGCTTCAATTCAAAACTGAAGCACAGAAAATGCTTCAATTCAAACTGAAGCACAGAAATGCTTCAATTCAAAACTGAAGCACAGAAAATGCTTCAATTCAAAACTGAAGCACAGAAAATGCTTCAATTCAAAACTGAAGCACAGAAAATGCTTCAATTCAAAACTGAAGCACAGAAAATGCTTCAATTCAAAACTGAAGCACAGAAAATGCTTCAATTCAAAACTGAAGCACAGAAAATGCTTCAATTCAAAACTGAAGCACAGAAAATGCTTCATTCAAAACTGAAGCACAGAAAATGCTTCAATTCAAAACTGAAGCACAGAAAATGCTTCATTCAAAACTGAAGCACAGAAAATGCTTCAATTCAAACTGAAGCACAGAAAATGCTTCAATTCAAAACTGAAGCACAGAAAATGCTTCAATTCAAAACTGAAGCACAGAAAATGCTTCAATTCAAAACTGAAGCACAGAAAATGCTTCAATTCAAAACTGAAGCACAGAAAATGCTTCAATTCAAAACTGAAGCACAGAAAATGCTTCAATTCAAAACTGAAGCACAGAAAATGCTTCATTCAAAACTGAAGCACAGAAAATGCTTCAATTCAAACTGAAGCACAGAAAATGCTTCAATTCAAAACTGAAGCACAGAAAATGCTTCAATTCAAACTGAAGCACAGAAAATGCTTCAATTCAAAACTGAAGCACAGAAAATGCTTCAATTCAAAACTGAAGCACAGAAAATGCTTCAATTCAAAACTGAAGCACAGAAAATGCTTCAATTCAAACTGAAGCACAGAAAATGCTTCAATTCAAACTGAAGCACAGAAAATGCTTCAATTCAAAACTGAAGCACAGAAAATGCTTCAATTCAAAACTGAAGCACAGAAAATGCTTCAATTCAAAACTGAAGCACAGAAAATGCTTCAATTCAAAACTGAAGCACAGAAAATGCTTCAATTCAAAACTGAAGCACAGAAAATGCTTCAATTCAAAATAAAGCACAGAAAATGCTTCAATTCAAAACTGAAGCACAGAAAATGCTTCATTCAAAACTGAAGCACAGAAATGCTTCAATTCAAACTGAAGCACAGAAAATGCTTCAATTCAAAACTGAAGCACAGAAAATGCTTCAATTCAAAACTGAAGCACAGAAAATGCTTCAATTCAACACTGAAGCACAGAAAATGCTTCATTCAAAACTGAAGCACAGAAAATGCTTCAATTCAAAACTGAAGCACAGAAAATGCTTCAATTCAAAACTGAAGCACAGAAAATGCTTCAATTCAAAAATGAAGCACAGAAAATGCTTCAATTCAAAACTGAAGTACATAAAATGCTTCAATTCAAACTGAAGCACAGAATAATTTAAAAAAAATTTTATATTATCAAGAATATTTTTGTTAATTTTTCCAAATTTGCACCGCGACAGATATTTCGTGTTAAAATTATGACTATTATAAAAGAAGTTATTTTCACTAATAAATATGTGATGATTCCACATTATCTGGGATCACAGATAGCTTCAATTCAAAACTGAAGCACAGAAAATGCTTCAATTCTAAACTGAAGCACAGAAAATGCTTCAATTCAAAACTGAAGCACAGAAAATGCTTCAATTCAAAACTGAAGCACAGAAAATGCTTCAATTCAAACTGAAGCACAGAAAATGCTTCAATTCAAAACTGAAGCACAGAAAATGCTTCAATTCAAAACTGAAGCACAGAAAATGCTTCAATTCAAAACTGAAGCACAGAAAATGCTTCAATTCAAAACTGAAGCACAGAAAATGCTTCAATTCAAACTGAAGCACAGAAAATGCATAAATTCAAAACTGAAGCACAGAAAATGCTTCAATTCAAACTGAAGCACAGAAATGCTTCAATTCAAAACTGAATCACAGAAAATGCTTCAATTCAAAACTGAAGCACAGAAAATGCTTCAATTCAAAACTGAAGCACAGAAAATGCTTCAATTCAAAACTGAAGCACAGAAAATGCTTCAATTCAAAACTGAAGCACAGAAAATGCTTCAATTCAAAACTGAAGCACAGAAAATGCTTCATTCAAAACTGAAGCACAGAAAATGCTTCAATTCAAAACTGAAGCACAGAAAATGCTTCAATTCAAAACTGAAGCACAGAAAATGCTTCAATTCAAAACTGAAGCACAGAAAATGCTTCAATTCAAAACTGAAGCACAGAAAATGCTTCAATTCAAACTGAAGCACAGAAAATGCTTCAATTCAAAACTGAAGCACAGAAAATGCTTCAATTCAAAACTGAAGCACAGAAAATGCTTCAATTCAAAACTGAAGCACAGAAAATGCTTCAATTCAAAACTGAAGCACAGAAAATGCTTCAATTCAAAACTGAAGCACAGAATAATTTAAAAAAATTTTTATATTATCAAGAATATTTTTGTTAATTTTTCCAAATTTGCACCGCGACAGATATTTCGTGTTAAAATTATGACTATTATAAAAAGAAGTTATTTTCACTAATAAATATGTGATGATTCCACATTATCTGGGATCACAGATAGCTTCAATTCAAAACTGAAGCACAGAAAATGCTTCAATTCAAAACTGAAGCACAGAAATGCTTCAATTCAAAACTGAAGCACAGAAAATGCTTCAATTCAAAACTGAAGCACAGAAAATGCTTCAATTCAAAACTGAAGCACAGAAAATGCTTCAATTCAAAACTGAAGCACAGAAATGCTTCAATTCAAAACTGAAGCACAGAAAATGCTTCAATTCAAAACTGAAGCACAGAAAATGCTTCAATTCAAAACTGAAGCACAGAAAATGCTTCAATTCAAAACTGAAGCACAGAAAATGCTTCAATTCAAACTGAAGCACAGAAAATGCTTCAATTCAAAACTGAAGCACAGAAAATGCTTCAATTCAAAACTGAAGCACAGAAAATGCTTCAATTCAAAACTGAAGCACAAAAATGCTTCAATTCAAAACTGAAGCACAGAAAATGCTTCAATTCAAAACTGAAGCACAGAAAATGCTTCAATTCAAAACTGAAGCACAGAAAATGCTTCAATTCAAAACTGAAGCACAGAAAATGCTTCAATTCAAAACTGAAGCACAGAAAATGCTTCAATTCAAAACTGAAGCACAGAAAATGCTTCATTCAAAACTGAAGCACAGAAAATGCTTCAATTCAAACTGAAGCACAGAAATGCTTCAATTCAAAACTGAAGCACAGAAAATGCTTCATTCAAACTGAAGCACAGAAAATGCTTCAATTCAAAACTGAAGCACAGAAAATGCTTCAATTCAAAACTGAAGCACAGAAATGCTTCAATTCAAAACTGAAGCACAGAAAATGCTTCAATTCAAAACTGAAGCACAGAAAATGCTTCAATTCAAACTGAAGCACAGAAAATGCTTCAATTCAAAACTGAAGCACAGAAATGCTTCAATTCAAAACTGAAGCACAGAAAATGCTTCAATTCAAAACTGAGCACAGAAAATGCTTCAATTCAAAACTGAAGCACAGAAAATGCTTCAATTCAAAACTGAAGCACAGAAAATGCTTCAATTCAAAACTGAAGCACAGAATATGCTTCAATTCAAATCAGAAGCACAGAATATGCTTCAATTCAAAACTTAAGGACAGAAAATGCTTCAATTCAAAACTGAAGCACAGAAATGCTTCAATTCAAAACTGAAGCACAGAAAATGCTTCAATTCAAAACTGAAGCACAGAAAATGCTTCAATTCAAAACTGAAGCACAGAAATGCTTCAATTCAAACTGAAGCACAGAAATGCTTCAATTCAAACTGAAGCACAGAAAATGCTTCAATTCAAAACTGAAGCACAGAAAATGCTTCAATTCAAAACTGAAGCACAGAAAATGCTTCAATTCAAACTGAAGCACAGAAAATCTTCAATTCAAACTGAAGCACAGAAATGCTTCAATTCAAAACTGAAGCACAGAAAATGCTTCAATTCAAAACTGAAGCACAGAAAATGCTTCAATTCAAAACTGAAGCACAGAAAATGCTTCAATCAAAAATCAAGAAAATTTTTTGTCAATTCAAAGCACAGATATGTAAAAGAAGTTATTTCACTAATAAAATTATCTGGAAGCACAGAAAATACTTCAATTCAAAACTGAAGCACAGAAAATGCTTCAATTCAAACTGAAGCACAGAAAATGCTTCAATTCAAAACTGAAGCACAGAAAATGCTTCAATTCAAAACTGAAGCACAGAAATGCTTCAATTCAAACTGAAGCACAGAAAATGCTTCAATTCAAACTGAAGCACAGAAAATGCTTCATTCAAAACTGAAGCACAGAAAATGCTTCAATCAAAACTGAAGCACAGAAAATGCTTCAATTCAAAACTGAAGCACAGAAAATGCTCAATTCAAAACTGAAGCACAGAAAATGCTTCATTCAAAACTGAAGCACAGAAAATGCTTCAATTCAAAACTGAAGCACAGAAAATGCTTCAATTCAAAACTGAAGCACAGAAAATGCTTCATTCAAAACTGAAGCACAGAAAATGCTTCAATTCAAAACTGAAGCCAGAAAATGCTTCATTCAAAACTGAAGCACAGAAAATGCTTCAATTCAAAACTGAAGCACGAAAATGCTTCAATTCAAACTGAAGCACAGAAAATGCTTCAATTCAAACTGAAGCACAGAAAATGCTTCAATTCAAAACTGAAGCACAGAAAATGCTTCAATTCAAAACTGAAGCACAGAAAATGCTTCAATTCAAAACTGAATCACAGAAAATGCTTCAATTCAAAACTGAAGCACAGAAAATGCTTCAATTCAAAACTGAAGCACGGAAAATGCTTCAATTCAAAACGAAGCACAGAAAATGCTTCAATTCAAAACTGAAGCACAGAAAATGCTTCAATTCAAAACTGAAGCACAGAAAATGCTTCAATTCAAAACTGAGCACAGAAAATGCTTCAATTCAAAACTGAAGCACAGAAAATGCTTCAATTCAAAACTGAAGCACAGAAAATGCTTCAATTCAAAACTGAAGCACAGAAAATGCTTCAATTCAAACGGGAGCACAGAAAAATGCTTCAATTCAAAACTGAAGCAAGAAAATTAATTTTTCCAAAACTGCAAGCACAGAAAATTCGTGTTCAATTCAAAACTGAAGCACAGAAAATGCTTCATTCAAAACTGGCACAGAAAATTCATCTATTCAAATCTGAAGCACAGAAAATGCTTCAATTCAAAACTGAAGCACAGAAAATGCTTCAATTCAAAACTGAAGCACAGAAAATGCTTCAATTCAAAACTGAAGCACAGAAAATGCTTCAATTCAAAACTGAAGCACAGAAAATGCTTCAATTCAAAAACTGAAGCACAGAAAATGCTTCAAATCAAAACTGAAGCACAGAAAATGCTTCAATTCAAAACTGAAGCACAGAAAATGCTTCAATTCAAAACTGAAGCACAGAAAAATGCTTCATTCAAAACTGAAGCACGAAAATGCTTCAATTCCAAAACTGAAGCACAGAAAATGCTTCAATTCAAAACTGAAGCACAGAAATGCTTCAATTCAATACTGAAGCACAGAAATGCTTCAATTTCAAAACTGAAGCACAGAAAATGCTTCAATTCAAAACTGAAGCACAGAAAATGCTTCAATTCAAAACTGAAGCACAGAAAATGCTTCAATTCAAAACTGAAGCACAGAAAATGCTTCAATTCAAAACTGAAGCACAGAAAATGCTTCAATTCAAAACTGAAGCACAGAAAATGCTTCAATTCAAAACTGAAGCACAGAAAATGCTTCAATTCAAAACTGAAGCACAGAAAATGCTTCAATTCAAAACTGAAGCACAGAAAATGCTTCAATTCAAAACTGAAGCACAGAAAATGCTTCAATTCAAAACTGAAGCACAGAAAATGCTTCAATTCAAAACTGAAGCACAGAAAATGCTTCAATTCAAAACTGAAGCACAGAAAATGCTTCAATTCAAACTGAAGCACAGAAAATGCTTCAATTCAAAACTGAAGCACAGAAAATGCTTCAATTCAAAACTGAAGCACAGAAAATGCTTCAATTCAAAACTGAAGCACAGAAAATGCTTCAATTCAAAACTGAAGCACAGAAAATGCTTCAATTCAAAACTGAAGCACAGAAAATGCTTCAATTCAAAACTGAAGCACAGAAAAATATGCTTCAATTCAAAACTGAAGCACAGAAAATGCTTCAATTCAAAACTGAAGCACAGAAAATGCTTCAATTCAAAACTGAAGCACAGAAAATGCTTCAATTCAAAACTGAAGCACAGAAAATGCTTCAATTCAAAACTGAAGCACAGAAAAATGCATCAAGTCAAAACTGAAGCACAGAAAATGCTTCAATTCAAAACTGAAGCACAGAAAATGCTTCAATTCAAAACTGAAGCACAGAAAATGCTTCAATTCAAAACTGAAGCACAGAAAATGCTTCAATTCAAAACTGAAGCACAGAAAATGCTTCAATTCAAAACTGAAGCACAGAAAATGCTTCAATTCAAAACTGAAGCACAGAAAATGCTTCAATTCAAAACTGAAGCACAGAAAATGCTTCAATTCAAAACTGAAGCACAGAAAATGCTTCAATTCAAAACTGAAGCACAGAAGGAAATGCTTCAATTCAAAACTGAAGCACAGAAAATGCTTCAATTCAAAACTGAAGCACAGAAAATGCTTCAATTCAAAACTGAAGCACAGAAAATGCTTCAATTCAAAACTGAAGCACAGAAAATGCTTCAATTCAAAACTGAAGCACAGAAAATGCTTCAATTTCAAAACTGAAGCACAGAAAATGCTTCAATTCAAAACTGAAGCACAGAAAATGCTTCAATTCAAAACTGAAGCACAGAAAATGCTTCAATTCAAAACTGAAGCACAGAAAATGCTTCAATTCAAAACTGAAGCACAGAAAATGCTTCAATTCAAAACTGAAGCACAGAAAATGCTTCAATTCAAAACTGAAGCACAGAAAATGCTTCAATTCAAAACTGAAGCACAGAAAATGCTTCAATTCAAAACTGAAGCACAGAAAATGCTTCAATTCAAAACTGAAGCACAGAAAATGCTTCAATTCAAAACTGAAGCACAGAAAATGCTTCAATTCAAAACTGAAGCACAGAAAATGCTTCAATTCAAAACTGAAGCACAGAAAATGCTTCAATTCAAAACTGAAGCACAGAAAATGCTTCAATTCAAAACTGAAGCACAGAAAATGCTTCAATTCAAAACTGAAGCACAGAAAATGCTTCAATTCAAAACTGAAGCACAGAAAATGCTTCAATTCAAAACTGAAGCACAGAAAATGCTTCAATTCAAAACTGAAGCACAGAAAATGCTTCAATTCAAAACTGAAGCACAGAAAATGCTTCAATTCAAAACTGAAGCACAGAAAATGCTCCAATTCAAAAACTGAAGCACAGAAAATGCTTCAATTCAAAACTGAAGCACAGAAAATGCTTCAATTCAAAACTGAAGCACAGAAAATGCTTCAATTCAAAACTGAAGCACAGAAAATGCTTCAATTCAAAACTGAAGCACAGAAAATGCTTCAATTCAAAACTGAAGCACAGAAAATGCTTCAATTCAAAACTGAAGCACAGAAAATGCTTCAATTCAAAACTGAAGCACAGAAAATGCTTCAATTCAAAACTGAAGCACAGAAAATGCTTCAATTCAAAACTGAAGCACAGGAAAAATGCTTCAATTCAAAACTGAAGCACAGAAAATGCTTCAATTCAAAACTGAAGCACAGAAAATGCTTCAATTCAAAACTGAAGCACAGAAAATGCTTCAATTCAAAACTGAAGCACAGAAAATGCTTCAATTCAAAACTGAAGCACAGAAAATGCTTCAATTCAAAACTGAGCACAGAAAATGCTTCAATTCAAAACTGAAGCACAGAAAATGCTTCAATTCAAAACTGAAGCACAGAAAATGCTTCAATTCAAAACTGAAGCACAGAAAATGCTTCAATTCAAAACTGAAGCACATAAAGAAAATGCTTCAATTCAAAACTGAAGCACAGAAAATGCTTCAATTCAAAACTGAAGCACAGAAAATGCTTCAATTCAAAACTGAAGCACAGAAAATGCTCAATTCAAAACTGAAGCACAGAAAATGCTTCAATTCAAAACTGAAGCACGGAAAATGCTTCATTTCTAAACTGAACCACAGACAAACTTCAACACACATAAACTGAAGCACAGAAAATGCTTCAATTCAAAACTGAAGCACAGAAAATGCTTCAATTCAAAACTGAAGCACAGAAAATGCTTCAATTCAAAACTGAAGCACAGAAAATGCTTCAATTCAAAACTGAAGCACCAGAAAATGCTTCAATTCAAAACTGAAGCACAGAAAATGCTTCAATTCAAACTGAAGCAACAGAAAATGCTTCAATTCAAAACTGAAGCACAGAAAATGCTTCAATTCCAAAACTGAAGCACAGAAAATGCTTCAATTCAAAACTGAAGCACAGAAAAATGCTTCAATTCAAAACTGAAGCACAGAAAATGCTTCAATTCAAAACTGAAGCACAGAAAATGCTTCAATTCAAAACTGAAGCACAGAAAATGCTTCAATTCAAAAACTGAAGCACAGAAAATGCTTCAATTCAAAACTGAAGCACAGAAAATGCTTCAATTCAAAACTGAAGCACAGAAAATGCTTCAATTCAAAACTGAAGCACAGAAAATGCTTCAATTCAAAACTGAAGCACAGAAAATGCTTCAATTCAAAAATGAAGCACAGAAATGCTTCAATTCAAAACTGAAGCACAGATATTGCTTCAATTCCAAACTGAATCACAGAAAATGCTTCAATTCAAAACTGAAGCACAGAAAATGCTTCAATTCAAAACTGAAGCACAGAAAATGCTTCTATTCAATTCTGAAGCACAGAAATGCTTCAATTCAAAACTGAAGCACAGAAAATGCTTCATTTCAAAACTGAAGCACAGAAAATGCTTCAATTCAAAACTGAAGCACAGAAAATGCTTCAATTCAAAACTGAAGCACAGGGAAACAGAATATTTTTGTTAATGCTTCAATTCAAAACTGAAGCACAGAAATTCGTGGTAAAATTATGACTATTATAAAAAGAAGTTATTTTCACTAATCATATTTGATGCTTCAATTCAAAACTGAAGCACAGAAAATGCTTCAATTCAAAACTGAAGCACGGAAAATGCTTCAATTCAAAACTGAAGCACAGAAAATGCTTCAATTCAAAACTGAGCACAGAAAATGCTTCAATTCAAAACTGAAGCACAGAAAATGCTTCAATTCAAAACTGAAGCACAGAAAATGCTTCAATTCAAAACTGAAGCACAGAAAATGCTTCAATTCAAACTGAAGCACAGAAAATGCTTCAATTCAAAACTGAAGCCAGAAAATGCTCAATTCAAAACTGAAGCACAGAAAATGCTTCAATTCAAAACTGAAGCACAGAAAATGCTTCAATTCAAACCCCCCAAACTGAAGCACAGAAACAGAAAATGCTTCAATTCAAAACTGAAGCACAGAAAAGCTTCAATTCAAACTGAAGCACAGAAAATGCTTCAATTCAAAACTGAAGCACAGAAAAATGCTTCAATTCAAAACTGAAGCACAGAAAATGCTTCAATTCAAAACTGAAGCTAAGCACAGAAACAATGCTTCAAGTTCAAAAACCATAACTGAAGCACAGAAAATGCTTCAATCAATCAAAACTGAAGCACAGAAAATGCTTCAATGTCAAAACTGAAGCAAAAACAGAAAATGCTTCAATTCAAAACTGAAGCACAGAAAATGCTTCAATTCAAAACTGAAGCACAGAAAATGCTTCAATTCAAAACTGAAGCACCAGCAAAATGCTCAATTCAAAAACTGAAGCACAGAAATGCTTCAGATTCAAAACTGAAGCACAGAAAATGCTTCAATTCAAAACTGAAGCACAGGAAAATGCTTCAATTCACAAACTGAAGCACAGAAAAATGCTTCAATTCAAAACTGAAGCACAGAAAAATGCTTCAATTCAAAACTTGAAGCACAGAAAATGCTTCAAATTCAAAACTGAAGCACAGAAAATGCTTCAATTCAAGAACTGAAGCATCAGAAAAATGCTTCAATCAAATACTGAAGCACAGAAAATGCTTTCAATTCAAAACTGAAGCACAGAAAATGCTTCATTAAACTGAAGCACAGAAAATTCTTCAATTCAAACTGCAGTACATAAAATGCTTCAATTCAAAAATGAGCACAGAAAAGCTTTCAATTCAAAACGGAAGCACAGAAAATGCTTCAATCAAAACTGAAGCACAGAAAATGCTTCATGCAAACTGACGCACAGAAAATGCTTCAATCAAAATGAAGCACAGAAAATGCTTCAATTCAAAACTGAAGTCATAAATGCTCAATTCAAAACTGAAGCCTGAATAATTTAAAAAAAAAATTTTTAATAATTACAAGAATATGTTTGGTTAATTCTTTCCGCATTTGCACCGCGAACAGATATTTCGTGTAAAATGTATAATATTATAAAAAGAATTATGTTCACTAATCAATATGTGATGAATTCCACCTTATCTGGGATCACAGATAGCTGCAAATTCCAAACTGACACAGAAAATGCTTCAATTCAAACTGAACACAGAAATGCTTCAATTCAAACTGAAGCCCAGAAAAATGCTTTTTCAATTCAAAAATGAAGCACAGAAAATGCTTCAATCAAAACTGAAGCACAGAAAATGCTTCAATTCAAAACTGAAGCACAGAAAATGCTTCAATTCAAAACTGAAGCACAGAAAATGCTTCAATTCAAAACTGAAGCACAGAAAATGCTTCAATTCAAAACTGAAGCACAGAAAATGCTTCAATTCAAAACTGAAGCACAGAAAATGCTTCAATTCAAAACTGAAGCACAGAAAATGCTTCAATTCAAAACTGAAGCACAGAAAATGCTTCAATTCAAAACTGAAGCACAGAAAATGCTTCAATTCAAAACTGAAGCACAGAAAATGCTTCAATTCAAAACTGAAGCACAGAAAATGCTTCAATTCAAAACTGAAGCACAGAAAATGCTTCAATTCAAAACTGAAGCACAGAAAATGCTTCAATTCAAAACTGAAGCACAGAAAATGCTTCAATTCAAAACTGAAGCACAGAAAATGCTTCAATTCAAAACTGAAGCACAGAAAATGCTTCAATTCAAAACTGAAGCACAGAAAATGCTTCAATTCAAAACTGAAGCACAGAAAATGCTTCAATTCAAAACTGAAGCACAGAAAATGCTTCAATTCAAAACTGAAGCACAGAAAATGCTTCAATTCAAAACTGAAGCACAGAAAATGCTTCAATTCAAAACTGAAGCACAGAAAATGCTTCAATTCAAAACTGAAGCACAGAAAATGCTTCAAGTCAAAACTGAAGCACAGAAAATGCTTCAATTCAAAACTGAAGCACAGAAAATGCTTCAATTCAAAACTGAAGCACAGAAAATGCTTCAATTCAAAACTGAAGCACAGAAAATGCTTCAATTCAAAACTGAAGCACAGAAAATGCTTCAATTCAAAACTGAAGCACAGAAAATGCTTCAATTCAAAACTGAAGCACAGAAAATGCTTCAATTCAAAACTGAAGCACAGAAAATGCTTCAATTCAAAACTGAAGCACAGAAAATGCTTCAATTCAAAACTGAAGCACAGAAAATGCTTCAATTCAAAACTGAAGCACAGAAAATGCTTCAATTCAAAACTGAAGCACAGAAAATGCTTCAATTCAAAACTGAAGCACAGAAAATGCTTCAATTCAAAACTGAAGCACAGAAAATGCTTCAATTCAAAACTGAAGCACAGAAAATGCTTCAATTCAAAACTGAAGCACAGAAAATGCTTCAATTCAAAACTGAAGCACAGAAAATGCTTCAATTCAAAACTGAAGCACAGAAAATGCTTCAATTCAAAACTGAAGCACAGAAAATGCTTCAATTCAAAACTGAAGCACAGAAAATGCTTCAATTCAAAACTGAAGCACAGAAAATGCTTCAATTCAAAACTGAAGCACAGAAAATGCTTCAATTCAAAACTGAAGCACAGAAAATGCTTCAATTCAAAACTGAAGCACAGAAAATGCTTCAATTCAAAACTGAAGCACAGAAAATGCTTCAATTCAAAACTGAAGCACAGAAAATGCTTCAATTCAAAACTGAAGCACAGAAAATGCTTCAATTCAAAACTGAAGCACAGAAAATGCTTCAATTCAAAACTGAAGCACAGAAAATGCTTCAATTCAAAACTGAAGCACAGAAAATGCTTCAATTCAAAACTGAAGCACAGAAAATGCTTCAATTCAAAACTGAAGCACAGAAAATGCTTCAATTCAAAACTGAAGCACAGAAAATGCTTCAATTCAAAACTGAAGCACAGAAAATGCTTCAATTCAAAACTGAAGCACAGAAAATGCTTCAATTCAAAACTGAAGCACAGAAAATGCTTCAATTCAAAACTGAAGCACAGAAAATGCTTCAATTCAAAACTGAAGCACAGAAAATGCTTCAATTCAAAACTGAAGCACAGAAAATGCTTCAATTCAAAACTGAAGCACAGAAAATGCTTCAATTCAAAACTGAAGCACAGAAAATGCTTCAATTCAAAACTGAAGCACAGAAAATGCTTCAATTCAAAACTGAAGCACAGAAAATGCTTCAATTCAAAACTGAAGCACAGAAAATGCTTCAATTCAAAACTGAAGCACAGAAAATGCTTCAATTCAAAACTGAAGCACAGAAAATGCTTCAATTCAAAACTGAAGCACAGAAAATGCTTCAATTCAAAACTGAAGCACAGAAAATGCTTCAATTCAAAACTGAAGCACAGAAAATGCTTCAATTCAAAACTGAAGCACAGAAAATGCTTCAATTCAAAACTGAAGCACAGAAAATGCTTCAATTCAAAACTGAAGCACAGAAAATGCTTCAATTCAAAACTGAAGCACAGAAAATGCTTCAATTCAAAACTGAAGCACAGAAAATGCTTCAATTCAAAACTGAAGCACAGAAAATGCTTCAATTCAAAACTGAAGCACAGAAAATGCTTCAATTCAAAACTGAAGCACAGAAAATGCTTCAATTCAAAACTGAAGCACAGAAAATGCTTCAATTCAAAACTGAAGCACAGAAAATGCTTCAATTCAAAACTGAAGCACAGAAAATGCTTCAATTCAAAACTGAAGCACAGAAAATGCTTCAATTCAAAACTGAAGCACAGAAAATGCTTCAATTCAAAACTGAAGCACAGAAAATGCTTCAATTCAAAACTGAAGCACAGAAAATGCTTCAATTCAAAACTGAAGCACAGAAAATGCTTCAATTCAAAACTGAAGCACAGAAAATGCTTCAATTCAAAACTGAAGCACAGAAAATGCTTCAATTCAAAACTGAAGCACAGAAAATGCTTCAATTCAAAACTGAAGCACAGAAAATGCTTCAATTCAAAACTGAAGCACAGAAAATGCTTCAATTCAAAACTGAAGCACAGAAAATGCTTCAATTCAAAACTGAAGCACAGAAAATGCTTCAATTCAAAACTGAAGCACAGAAAATGCTTCAATTCAAAACTGAAGCACAGAAAATGCTTCAATTCAAAACTGAAGCACAGAAAATGCTTCAATTCAAAACTGAAGCACAGAAAATGCTTCAATTCAAAACTGAAGCACAGAAAATGCTTCAATTCAAAACTGAAGCACAGAAAATGCTTCAATTCAAAACTGAAGCACAGAAAATGCTTCAATTCAAAACTGAAGCACAGAAAATGCTTCAATTCAAAACTGAAGCACAGAAAATGCTTCAATTCAAAACTGAAGCACAGAAAATGCTTCAATTCAAAACTGAAGCACAGAAAATGCTTCAATTCAAAACTGAAGCACAGAAAATGCTTCAATTCAAAACTGAAGCACAGAAAATGCTTCAATTCAAAACTGAAGCACAGAAAATGCTTCAATTCAAAACTGAAGCACAGAAAATGCTTCAATTCAAAACTGAAGCACAGAAAATGCTTCAATTCAAAACTGAAGCACAGAAAATGCTTCAATTCAAAACTGAAGCACTGAAAATGCTTCAATTCAAAACTGAAGCACAGAAAATGCTTCAATTCAAAACTGAAGCACAGAAAATGCTTCAATTCAAAACTGAAGCACAGAAAATGCTTCAATTCAAAACTGAAGCACAGAAAATGCTTCAATTCAAAACTGAAGCACAGAAAATGCTTCAATTCAAAACTGAAGCACAGAAAATGCTTCAATTCAAAACTGAAGCACAGAAAATGCTTCAATTCAAAACTGAAGCACAGAAAATGCTTCAATTCAAAACTGAAGCACAGAAAATGCTTCAATTCAAAACTGAAGCACAGAAAATGCTTCAATTCAAAACTGAAGCACAGAAAATGCTTCAATTCAAAACTGAAGCACAGAAAATGCTTCAATTCAAAACTGAAGCACAGAAAATGCTTCAATTCAAAACTGAAGCACAGAAAATGCTTCAATTCAAAACTGAAGCACAGAAAATGCTTCAATTCAAAACTGAAGCACAGAAAATGCTTCAATTCAAAACTGAAGCACAGAAAATGCTTCAATTCAAAACTGAAGCACAGAAAATGCTTCAATTCAAAACTGAAGCACAGAAAATGCTTCAATTCAAAACTGAAGCACAGAAAATGCTTCAATTCAAAACTGAAGCACAGAAAATGCTTCAATTCAAAACTGAAGCACAGAAAATGCTTCAATTCAAAACTGAAGCACAGAAAATGCTTCAATTCAAAACTGAAGCACAGAAAATGCTTCAATTCAAAACTGAAGCACAGAAAATGCTTCAATTCAAAACTGAAGCACAGAAAATGCTTCAATTCAAAACTGAAGCACAGAAAATGCTTCAATTCAAAACTGAAGCACAGAAAATGCTTCAATTCAAAACTGAAGCACAGAAAATGCTTCAATTCAAAACTGAAGCACAGAAAATGCTTCAATTCAAAACTGAAGCACAGAAAATGCTTCAATTCAAAACTGAAGCACAGAAAATGCTTCAATTCAAAACTGAAGCACAGAAAATGCTTCAATTCAAAACTGAAGCACAGAAAATGCTTCAATTCAAAACTGAAGCACAGAAAATGCTTCAATTCAAAACTGAAGCACAGAAAATGCTTCAATTCAAAACTGAAGCACAGAAAATGCTTCAATTCAAAACTGAAGCACAGAAAATGCTTCAATTCAAAACTGAAGCACAGAAAATGCTTCAATTCAAAACTGAAGCACAGAAAATGCTTCAATTCAAAACTGAAGCACAGAAAATGCTTCAATTCAAAACTGAAGCACAGAAAATGCTTCAATTCAAAACTGAAGCACAGAAAATGCTTCAATTCAAAACTGAAGCACAGAAAATGCTTCAATTCAAAACTGAAGCACAGAAAATGCTTCAATTCAAAACTGAAGCACAGAAAATGCTTCAATTCAAAACTGAAGCACAGAAAATGCTTCAATTCAAAACTGAAGCACAGAAAATGCTTCAATTCAAAACTGAAGCACAGAAAATGCTTCAATTCAAAACTGAAGCACAGAAAATGCTTCAATTCAAAACTGAAGCACAGAAAATGCTTCAATTCAAAACTGAAGCACAGAAAATGCTTCAATTCAAAACTGAAGCACAGAAAATGCTTCAATTCAAAACTGAAGCACAGAAAATGCTTCAATTCAAAACTGAAGCACAGAAAATGCTTCAATTCAAAACTGAAGCACAGAAAATGCTTCAATTCAAAACTGAAGCACAGAAAATGCTTCAATTCAAAACTGAAGCACAGAAAATGCTTCAATTCAAAACTGAAGCACAGAAAATGCTTCAATTCAAAACTGAAGCACAGAAAATGCTTCAATTCAAAACTGAAGCACAGAAAATGCTTCAATTCAAAACTGAAGCACAGAAAATGCTTCAATTCAAAACTGAAGCACAGAAAATGCTTCAATTCAAAACTGAAGCACAGAAAATGCTTCAATTCAAAACTGAAGCACAGAAAATGCTTCAATTCAAAACTGAAGCACAGAAAATGCTTCAATTCAAAACTGAAGCACAGAAAATGCTTCAATTCAAAACTGAAGCACAGAAAATGCTTCAATTCAAAACTGAAGCACAGAAAATGCTTCAATTCAAAACTGAAGCACAGAAAATGCTTCAATTCAAAACTGAAGCACAGAAAATGCTTCAATTCAAAACTGAAGCACAGAAAATGCTTCAATTCAAAACTGAAGCACAGAAAATGCTTCAATTCAAAACTGAAGCACAGAAAATGCTTCAATTCAAAACTGAAGCACAGAAAATGCTTCAATTCAAAACTGAAGCACAGAAAATGCTTCAATTCAAAACTGAAGCACAGAAAATGCTTCAATTCAAAACTGAAGCACAGAAAATGCTTCAATTCAAAACTGAAGCACAGAAAATGCTTCAATTCAAAACTGAAGCACAGAAAATGCTTCAATTCAAAACTGAAGCACAGAAAATGCTTCAATTCAAAACTGAAGCACAGAAAATGCTTCAATTCAAAACTGAAGCACAGAAAATGCTTCAATTCAAAACTGAAGCACAGAAAATGCTTCAATTCAAAACTGAAGCACAGAAAATGCTTCAATTCAAAACTGAAGCACAGAAAATGCTTCAATTCAAAACTGAAGCACAGAAAATGCTTCAATTCAAAACTGAAGCACAGAAAATGCTTCAATTCAAAACTGAAGCACAGAAAATGCTTCAATTCAAAACTGAAGCACAGAAAATGCTTCAATTCAAAACTGAAGCACAGAAAATGCTTCAATTCAAAACTGAAGCACAGAAAATGCTTCAATTCAAAACTGAAGCACAGAAAATGCTTCAATTCAAAACTGAAGCACAGAAAATGCTTCAATTCAAAACTGAAGCACAGAAAATGCTTCAATTCAAAACTGAAGCACAGAAAATGCTTCAATTCAAAACTGAAGCACAGAAAATGCTTCAATTCAAAACTGAAGCACAGAAAATGCTTCAATTCAAAACTGAAGCACAGAAAATGCTTCAATTCAAAACTGAAGCACAGAAAATGCTTCAATTCAAAACTGAAGCACAGAAAATGCTTCAATTCAAAACTGAAGCACAGAAAATGCTTCAATTCAAAACTGAAGCACAGAAAATGCTTCAATTCAAAACTGAAGCACAGAAAATGCTTCAATTCAAAACTGAAGCACAGAAAATGCTTCAATTCAAAACTGAAGCACAGAAAATGCTTCAATTCAAAACTGAAGCACAGAAAATGCTTCAATTCAAAACTGAAGCACAGAAAATGCTTCAATTCAAAACTGAAGCACAGAAAATGCTTCAATTCAAAACTGAAGCACAGAAAATGCTTCAATTCAAAACTGAAGCACAGAAAATGCTTCAATTCAAAACTGAAGCACAGAAAATGCTTCAATTCAAAACTGAAGCACAGAAAATGCTTCAATTCAAAACTGAAGCACAGAAAATGCTTCAATTCAAAACTGAAGCACAGAAAATGCTTCAATTCAAAACTGAAGCACAGAAAATGCTTCAATTCAAAACTGAAGCACAGAAAATGCTTCAATTCAAAACTGAAGCACAGAAAATGCTTCAATTCAAAACTGAAGCACAGAAAATGCTTCAATTCAAAACTGAAGCACAGAAAATGCTTCAATTCAAAACTGAAGCACAGAAAATGCTTCAATTCAAAACTGAAGCACAGAAAATGCTTCAATTCAAAACTGAAGCACAGAAAATGCTTCAATTCAAAACTGAAGCACAGAAAATGCTTCAATTCAAAACTGAAGCACAGAAAATGCTTCAATTCAAAACTGAAGCACAGAAAATGCTTCAATTCAAAACTGAAGCACAGAAAATGCTTCAATTCAAAACTGAAGCACAGAAAATGCTTCAATTCAAAACTGAAGCACAGAAAATGCTTCAATTCAAAACTGAAGCACAGAAAATGCTTCAATTCAAAACTGAAGCACAGAAAATGCTTCAATTCAAAACTGAAGCACAGAAAATGCTTCAATTCAAAACTGAAGCACAGAAAATGCTTCAATTCAAAACTGAAGCACAGAAAATGCTTCAATTCAAAACTGAAGCACAGAAAATGCTTCAATTCAAAACTGAAGCACAGAAAATGCTTCAATTCAAAACTGAAGCACAGAAAATGCTTCAATTCAAAACTGAAGCACAGAAAATGCTTCAATTCAAAACTGAAGCACAGAAAATGCTTCAATTCAAAACTGAAGCACAGAAAATGCTTCAATTCAAAACTGAAGCACAGAAAATGCTTCAATTCAAAACTGAAGCACAGAAAATGCTTCAATTCAAAACTGAAGCACAGAAAATGCTTCAATTCAAAACTGAAGCACAGAAAATGCTTCAATTCAAAACTGAAGCACAGAAAATGCTTCAATTCAAAACTGAAGCACAGAAAATGCTTCAATTCAAAACTGAAGCACAGAAAATGCTTCAATTCAAAACTGAAGCACAGAAAATGCTTCAATTCAAAACTGAAGCACAGAAAATGCTTCAATTCAAAACTGAAGCACAGAAAATGCTTCAATTCAAAACTGAAGCACAGAAAATGCTTCAATTCAAAACTGAAGCACAGAAAATGCTTCAATTCAAAACTGAAGCACAGAAAATGCTTCAATTCAAAACTGAAGCACAGAAAATGCTTCAATTCAAAACTGAAGCACAGAAAATGCTTCAATTCAAAACTGAAGCACAGAAAATGCTTCAATTCAAAACTGAAGCACAGAAAATGCTTCAATTCAAAACTGAAGCACAGAAAATGCTTCAATTCAAAACTGAAGCACAGAAAATGCTTCAATTCAAAACTGAAGCACAGAAAATGCTTCAATTCAAAACTGAAGCACAGAAAATGCTTCAATTCAAAACTGAAGCACAGAAAATGCTTCAATTCAAAACTGAAGCACAGAAAATGCTTCAATTCAAAACTGAAGCACAGAAAATGCTTCAATTCAAAACTGAAGCACAGAAAATGCTTCAATTCAAAACTGAAGCACAGAAAATGCTTCAATTCAAAACTGAAGCACAGAAAATGCTTCAATTCAAAACTGAAGCACAGAAAATGCTTCAATTCAAAACTGAAGCACAGAAAATGCTTCAATTCAAAACTGAAGCACAGAAAATGCTTCAATTCAAAACTGAAGCACAGAAAATGCTTCAATTCAAAACTGAAGCACAGAAAATGCTTCAATTCAAAACTGAAGCACAGAAAATGCTTCAATTCAAAACTGAAGCACAGAAAATGCTTCAATTCAAAACTGAAGCACAGAAAATGCTTCAATTCAAAACTGAAGCACAGAAAATGCTTCAATTCAAAACTGAAGCACAGAAAATGCTTCAATTCAAAACTGAAGCACAGAAAATGCTTCAATTCAAAACTGAAGCACAGAAAATGCTTCAATTCAAAACTGAAGCACAGAAAATGCTTCAATTCAAAACTGAAGCACAGAAAATGCTTCAATTCAAAACTGAAGCACAGAAAATGCTTCAATTCAAAACTGAAGCACAGAAAATGCTTCAATTCAAAACTGAAGCACAGAAAATGCTTCAATTCAAAACTGAAGCACAGAAAATGCTTCAATTCAAAACTGAAGCACAGAAAATGCTTCAATTCAAAACTGAAGCACAGAAAATGCTTCAATTCAAAACTGAAGCACAGAAAATGCTTCAATTCAAAACTGAAGCACAGAAAATGCTTCAATTCAAAACTGAAGCACAGAAAATGCTTCAATTCAAAACTGAAGCACAGAAAATGCTTCAATTCAAAACTGAAGCACAGAAAATGCTTCAATTCAAAACTGAAGCACAGAAAATGCTTCAATTCAAAACTGAAGCACAGACAATGCTTCAATTCAAAACTGAAGCACAGAAAATGCTTCAATTCAAAACTGAAGCACAGAAAATGCTTCAATTCAAAACTGAAGCACAGAAAATGCTTCAATTCAAAACTGAAGCACAGAAAATGCTTCAATTCAAAACTGAAGCACAGAAAATGCTTCAATTCAAAACTGAAGCACAGAAAATGCTTCAATTCAAAACTGAAGCACAGAAAATGCTTCAATTCGAAACTGAAGCACAGAAAATGCTTCAATTCAAAACTGAAGCACAGAAAATGCTTCAATTCAAAACTGAAGCACAGAAAATGCTTCAATTCAAAACTGAAGCACAGAAAATGCTTCAATTCAAAACTGAAGCACAGAAAATGCTTCAATTCAAAACTGAAGCACAGAAAATGCTTCAATTCAAAACTGAAGCACAGAAAATGCTTCAATTCAAAACTGAAGCACAGAAAATGCTTCAATTCAAAACTGAAGCACAGAAAATGCTTCAATTCAAAACTGAAGCACAGAAAATGCTTCAATTCAAAACAGCAGCACAGACCATGCTTCAATACAAACCTGAAGCACAGAAAATGCTTCAATTCAAAACTGAAGCACAGAAAATGCTTCAATTCAAAACTGAAGCACAGAAAATGCTTCAATTCAAAACTGAAGCACAGAAAATGCTTCAATTCAAAACTGAAGCACAGAAAATGCTTCAATTCAAAACTGAAGCACAGAAAATGCTTCAATTCAAAACTGAAGCACAGAAAATGCTTCAAATCAAAACTGAAGCACAGAAAATGCTTCAATTCAAAACTGAAGCACAGAAAATGCTTCAATTCAAAACTGAAGCACAGAAAATGCTTCAATTCAAAACTGAAGCACAGAAAATGCTTCAATTCAAAACTGAAGCACAGAAAATGCTTCAATTCAAAACTGAAGCACAGAAAATGCTTCAATTCAAAACTGAAGCACAGAAAATGCTTCAATTCAAAACTGAAGCACAGAAAATGCTTCAATTCAAAACTGAAGCACAGAAAATGCTTCAATTCAAAACTGAAGCACAGAAAATGCTTCAATTCAAAACTGAAGCACAGAAAATGCTTCAATTCAAAACTGAAGCACAGAAAATGCTTCAATTCAAAACTGAAGCACAGAAAATGCTTCAATTCAAAACTGAAGCACAGAAAATGCTTCAATTCAAAACTGAAGCACAGAAAATGCTTCAATTCAAAACTGAAGCACAGAAAATGCTTCAATTCAAAACTGAAGCACAGAAAATGCTTCAATTGAAAACTGAAGCACAGAAAATGCTTCAATTCAAAACTGAAGCACAGAAAATGCTTCAATTCAAAACTGAAGCACAGAAAATGCTTCAATTCAAAACTGAAGCACAGAAAATGCTTCAATTCAAAACTGAAGCACAGAAAATGCTTCAATTCAAAACTGAAGCACAGAAAATGCTTCAATTCAAAACTGAAGCACAGAAAATGCTTCAATTCAAAACTGAAGCACAGAAAATGCTTCAATTCAAAACTGAAGCACAGAAAATGCTTCAATTCAAAACTGAAGCACAGAAAATGCTTCAATTCAAAACTGAAGCACAGAAAATGCTTCAATTCAAAACTGAAGCACAGAAAATGCTTCAATTCAAAACTGAAGCACAGAAAATGCTTCAATTCAAAACTGAAGCACAGAAAATGCTTCAATTCAAAACTGAAGCACAGAAAATTTAAAAAAAAATTTTTATTATCAAGAATATTTTTGTTAATTTTTCCAAAATTGCACCGCGACAGATATTTCGTGTTAAAATTATGACTATTATAAAAAGAAGTTATTTTCACTAATAAATATGTAATGATTCCACATTATCTGGGATCACAGAAAATGCTTCAATTCAAAACTGAAGCACAGAAAATGCTTCAATTCAAAACTGAAGCACAGAAAATGCTTCAATTCAAAACTGAAGCACAGAAAATGCTTCAATTCAAAACTGAAGCACAGAAAATGCTTCAATTCAAAACTGAAGCACAGAAAATGCTTCAATTCAAAACTGAAGCACAGAAAATGCTTCAATTCAAAACTGAAGCACAGAAAATGCTTCAATTCAAAACTGAAGCACAGAAAATGCTTCAATTCAAAACTGAAGCACAGAAAATGCTTCAATTCAAAACTGAAGCACAGAAAATGCTTCAATTCAAAACTGAAGCACAGAAAATGCTTCAATTCAAAACTGAAGCACAGAAAATGCTTCAATTCAAAACTGAAGCACAGAAAATGCTTCAATTCAAAACTGAAGCACAGAAAATGCTTCAATTCAAAACTGAAGCACAGAAAATGCTTCAATTCAAAACTGAAGCACAGAAAATGCTTCAATTCAAAACTGAAGCACAGAAAATGCTTCAATTCAAAACTGAAGCACAGAAAATGCTTCAATTCAAAACTGAAGCACAGAAAATGCTTCAATTCAAAACTGAAGCACAGAAAATGCTTCAATTCAAAACTGAAGCACAGAAAATGCTTCAATTCAAAACTGAAGCACAGAAAATGCTTCAATTCAAAACTGAAGCACAGAAAATGCTTCAATTCAAAACTGAAGCACAGAAAATGCTTCAATTCAAAACTGAAGCACAGAAAATGCTTCAATTCAAAACTGAAGCACAGAAAATGCTTCAATTCAAAACTGAAGCACAGAAAATGCTTCAATTCAAAACTGAAGCACAGAAAATGCTTCAATTCAAAACTGAAGCACAGAAAATGCTTCAATTCAAAACTGAAGCACAGAAAATGCTTCAATTCAAAACTGAAGCACAGAAAATGCTTCAATTCAAAACTGAAGCACAGAAAATGCTTCAATTCAAAACTGAAGCACAGAAAATGCTTCAATTCAAAACTGAAGCACAGAAAATGCTTCAATTCAAAACTGAAGCACAGAAAATGCTTCAATTCAAAACTGAAGCACAGAAAATGCTTCAATTCAAACTGAAGCACAGAAAATGCTTCAATTCAAAACTGAAGCACAGAAAATGCTTCAATTCAAAACTGAAGCACAGAAAATGCTTCAATTCAAAACTGAAGCACAGAAAATGCTTCAATTCAAAACTGAAGCACAGAAAATGCTTCAATTCAAAACTGAAGCACAGAAAATGCTTCAATTCAAAACTGAAGCACAGAAAATGCTTCAATTCAAAACTGAAGCACAGAAAATGCTTCAATTCAAAACTGAAGCACAGAAAATGCTTCAATTCAAAACTGAAGCACAGAAAATGCTTCAATTCAAAACTGAAGCACAGAAAATGCTTCAATTCAAAACTGAAGCACAGAAAATGCTTCAATTCAAAACTGAAGCACAGAAAATGCTTCAATTCAAAACTGAAGCACAGAAAATGCTTCAATTCAAAACTGAAGCACAGAAAATGCTTCAATTCAAAACTGAAGCACAGAAAATGCTTCAATTCAAAACTGAAGCACAGAAAATGCTTCAATTCAAAACTGAAGCACAGAAAATGCTTCAATTCAAAACTGAAGCACAGAAAATGCTTCAATTCAAAACTGAAGCACAGAAAATGCTTCAATTCAAAACTGAAGCACAGAAAATGCTTCAATTCAAAACTGAAGCACAGAAAATGCTTCAATTCAAAACTGAAGCACAGAAAATGCTTCAATTCAAAACTGAAGCACAGAAAATGCTTCAATTCAAAACTGAAGCACAGAAAATGCTTCAATTCAAAACTGAAGCACAGAAAATGCTTCAATTCAAAACTGATGCACAGAAAATGCTTCAATTCAAACATGAAGCACAGAAAATGCTTCAATTCAAAACTGAAGCACAGAAAATGCTTCAATTCAAAACTGAAGCACAGAAAATGCTTCAATTCAAAACTGAAGCACAGAAAATGCTTCAATTCAAAACTGAAGCACAGAAAATGCTTCAATTCAAAACTGAAGCACAGAAAATGCTTCAATTCAAAACTGAAGCACAGAAAATGCTTCAATTCAAAACTGAAGCACAGAAAATGCTTCAATTCAAAACTGAAGCACAGAAAATGCTTCAATTCAAAACTGAAGCACAGAAAATGCTTCAATTCAAAACTGAAGCACAGAAAATGCTTCAATTCAAAACTGAAGCACAGAAAATGCTTCAATTCAAAACTGAAGCACAGAAAATGCTTCAATTCAAAACTGAAGCACAGAAAATGCTTCAATTCAAAACTGAAGCACAGAAAATGCTTCAATTCAAAACTGAAGCACAGAAAATGCTTCAATTCAAAACTGAAGCACAGAAAATTTAAAAAAAAATTTTAAGCATCAAGAATATTTTTGTTAATTCAAATTGCACCGCGACAGAAATTTCTTTAAATTATGACTATTATAAAAAGAAGTTATTTTCACTAAATAAATATGTGATGATTCCACATTACTGGGAGCACAGAAAGCTTCAATTCAAAACTGAAGCACAGAAAATGCTTCAATTCAAAACTGAAGCACAGAAAATGCTTCAATTCAAAACTGAAGCACAGAAAATGCTTCAATTCAAAACTGAAGCACAGAAAATGCTTCAATTCAAAACTGAAGCACAGAAAATGCTTCAATTCAAAACTGAAGCACAGAAAATGCTTCAATTCAAAACTGAAGCACAGAAAATGCTTCAATTCAAAACTGAAGCACAGAAAATGCTTCAATTCAAAACTGAAGCACAGAAAATGCTTCAATTCAAAACTGAAGCACAGAAAATGCTTCAATTCAAAACTGAAGCACAGAAAATGCTTCAATTCAAAACTGAAGCACAGAAAATGCTTCAATTCAAAACTGAAGCACAGAAAATGCTTCAATTCAAAACTGAAGCACAGAAAATGCTTCAATTCAAAACTGAAGCACAGAAAATGCTTCAATTCAAAACTGAAGCACAGAAAATGCTTCAATTCAAAACTGAAGCACAGAAAATGCTTCAATTCAAAACTGAAGCACAGAAAATGCTTCAATTCAAAACTGAAGCACAGAAAATGCTTCAATTCAAAACTGAAGCACAGAAAATGCTTCAATTCAAAACTGAAGCACAGAAAATGCTTCAATTCAAAACTGAAGCACAGAAAATGCTTCAATTCAAAACTGAAGCACAGAAAATGCTTCAATTCAAAACTGAAGCACAGAAAATGCTTCAATTCAAAACTGAAGCACAGAAAATGCTTCAATTCAAAACTGAAGCACAGAAATGCTTCAATTCAAAACTGAAGCACAGAAAATGCTTCAATTCAAAACTGAAGCACAGAAAATGCTTCAATTCAAAACTGAAGCACAGAAAATGCTTCAATTCAAAACTGAAGCACAGAAAATGCTTCAATTCAAAACTGAAGCACAGAAAATGCTTCAATTCAAAACTGAAGCACAGAAAATGCTTCAATTCAAAACTGAAGCACAGAAAATGCTTCAATTCAAAACTGAAGCACAGAAAATGCTTCAATTCAAAACTGAAGCACAGAAATGCTTCAATTCAAAACTGAAGCACAGAAAATGCTTCAATTCAAAACTGAAGCACAGAAAATGCTTCAATTCAAAACTGAAGCACAGAAAATGCTTCAATTCAAAACTGAAGCACAGAAAATGCTTCAATTCAAAACTGAAGCACAGAAAATGCTTCAATTCAAAACTGAAGCACAGAAAATGCTTCAATTCAAAACTGAAGCACAGAAAATGCTTCAATTCAAAACTGAAGCACAGAAAATGCTTCAATTCAAAACTGAAGCACAGAAAATGCTTCAATTCAAAACTGAAGCACAGAAAATGCTTCAATTCAAAACTGAAGCACAGAAAATGCTTCAATTCAAAACTGAAGCACAGAAAATGCTTCAATTCAAAACTGAAGCACAGAAAATGCTTCAATTCAAAACTGAAGCACAGAAAATGCTTCAATTCAAAACTGAAGCACAGAAAATGCTTCAATTCAAAACTGAAGCACAGAAAATGCTTCAATTCAAAACTGAAGCACAGAAAATGCTTCAATTCAAAACTGAAGCACAGAAAATGCTTCAATTCAAAACTGAAGCACAGAAAATGCTTCAATTCAAAACTGAAGCACAGAAAATGCTTCAATTCAAAACTGAAGCACAGAAAATGCTTCAATTCAAAACTGAAGCACAGAAAATGCTTCAATTCAAAACTGAAGCACAGAAAATGCTTCAATTCAAAACTGAAGCACAGAAAATGCTTCAATTCAAAACTGAAGCACAGAAAATGCTTCAATTCAAAACTGAAGCACAGAAAATGCTTCAATTCAAAACTGAAGCACAGAAAATGCTTCAATTCAAAACTGAAGCACAGAAAATGCTTCAATTCAAAACTGAAGCACAGAAAATGCTTCAATTCAAAACTGAAGCACAGAAAATGCTTCAATTCAAAACTGAAGCACAGAAAATGCTTCAATTCAAAACTGAAGCACAGAAAATGCTTCAATTCAAAACTGAAGCACAGAAAATGCTTCAATTCAAAACTGAAGCACAGAAAATGCTTCAATTCAAAACTGAAGCACAGAAAATGCTTCAATTCAAAACTGAAGCACAGAAAATGCTTCAATTCAAAACTGAAGCACAGAAAATGCTTCAATTCAAAACTGAAGCACAGAAAATGCTTCAATTCAAAACTGAAGCACAGAAAATGCTTCAATTCAAAACTGAAGCACAGAAAATGCTTCAATTCAAAACTCAAGCACCGAAAATGCTTCATTTCAAAACTGAAGCACAGAAATGCTTCAATTCAAAACTGAAGCACAGAAAAATGCTTCAATTCAAAACTGAAGCACAGAAATGCTTCAATTCAAAACTGAAGCACAGAAAATGCTTCAAAAAACTGAAGCAAAAAATTTCAAAAAATCAAGAAATTTGTTTCAATTCCAAACTGAAGCACAGAAATTTCTTAAAATTATGACTATTATAAAAAGAAGTTATTTTCAACTAAGCAATATGTGATGATTCCATTATCTGGGATCACAGAAAATGCTTCAATTCAAAACTGAAGCACAGAAAATGCTTCAATTCAAAACTGAAGCACAGAAAATGCTTCAATTCAAAACTGAAGCACAGAAAATGCTTCAATTCAAAACTGAAGCACAGAAAATGCTTCAATTCAAAACTGAAGCACAGAAAATGCTTCAATTCAAAACTGAAGCACAGAAATGCTTCAATTCAAACTGAAGCACAGAAAATGCTTCAATTCAAAACTGAAGCACAGAAAATGCTTCAATTCAAACTGAAGCACGGCAAATGCTTCAATTCAAAACTGAAGCACAGAAAATGCTTCAATTCAAAACTGAAGCACAGAAAATGCTTCAATTCAAAACTGAAGCACAGAAAATGCTTCAATTCAAAACTGAAGCACAGAAAATGCTTCAATTCAAACTGAAGCACAGAAAATGCTTCAATTCAAAACTGAAGCACAGAAAATGCTTCAATTCAAAACTGAAGCACAGAAAATGCTTCAATTCAAAACTGAAGCACAGAAAATGCTTCAATTCAAAACTGAAGCACAGAACCTGCTTCCATGCACAACTGAAGCACAGAACCTGCTTCACTTCAAAACTGCAGCACAGAAAGCTTCAATTCAAAACTGAAGCACAGAAAATGCTTCAATTCAAAACTGAAGCACAGAAAATGCTTCAATTCAAAACTGAAGCACAGAAAATGCTTCAATTCAAAACTGAAGCACAGAAAATGCTTCAATTCAAAACTGAAGCACAGAAAATGCTTCAATTCAAAACTGAAGCACAGAAAATGCTTCAATTCAAAACTGAAGCACAGAAAATGCTTCAATTCAAAACTGAAGCACAGAAAATGCTTCAATTCAAAACTGAAGCACAGAAAATGCTTCAATTCAAAACTGAAGCACAGAAAATGCTTCAATTCAAAACTGAAGCACAGAAAATGCTTCAATTCAAAACTGAAGCACAGAAAATGCTTCAATTCAAAACTGAAGCACAGAAAATGCTTCAATTCAAAACTGAAGCACATAAATGCTTCAATTCAAAACTGAAGCACAGAAATGCTTCAATTCAAAACTGAAGCACAGAAAATGCTTCAATTTAAAACTGAAGCACAGAAAATGCTTCAATTCAAAACTGAAGCACAGAAAATGCTTCAATACAAAACTGAAGCACAGAAAATGCTTCAATTCAAAACTGAAGCAGAGAAAATGCTTCAATTCAAACTGAAGCACAGAAAATGCTTCAATTCAAAACTGAAGCACAGAAAATGCTTCAATTCAAAACTGAAGCACAGAAAATGCTTCAATTCAAAACTGAAGCACAGAAAATGCTTCAATTCAAAACTGAAGCACAGAAAATGCTTCAATTCAAAACTGAAGCACAGAAAATGCTTCAATTCAAAACTGAAGCACAGAAAATGCTTCAATTCAAAACTGAAGCACAGAAAATGCTTCAATTCAAACTGAAGCACAGAAAATGCTTCAATTCAAAACTGAAGCACAGAAAATGCTTCAATTCAAAACTGAAGCACAGAAAATGCTTCAATTCAAAACTGAAGCACAGAAAATGCTTCAATTCAAAACTGAAGCACAGAAATGCTTCAATTCAAAACTGAAGCACAGAAAATGCTTCAATTCAAAACTGAAGCACAGAAAATGCTTCAATTCAAAACTGAAGCACAGAAATGCTTCAATTCAAAACTGAAGCACAGAAAATGCTTCAATTCAAAACTGAAGCACAGAAAATGCTTCAATTCAAAACTGAAGCACAGAAAATGCTTCAATTCAAAACTGAAGCACAGAAAATGCTTCAATTCAAAACTGAAGCACAGAAATGCTTCAACTCAAAACTGAAGCACAGAAAATGCTTCAATTCAAACTGAAGCACAGAAAATGCTTCAATTCAAAACTGAAGCACAGAAAATGCTTCAATTCAAAACTGAAGCACAGAAAATGCTTCAATTCAAAACTGAAGCACAGAAAATGCTTCAATTCAAAACTGAAGCACAGAAAATGCTTCAATTCAAAACTGAAGCACAGAAAATGCTTCAATTCAAAACTGAAGCACAGAAATGCTTCAATTCAAAACTGAAGCACAGAAAATGCTTCAATTCAAAACTGAAGCACAGAAAATGCTTCAATTCAAAACTGAAGCACAGAAAATGCTTCAATTCAAAACTGAAGCACAGAAAATGCTTCAATTCAAAACTGAAGCACAGAAAATGCTTCAATTCAAAGAAGCACAGAAAATGCTTCAATTCAAAACTGAAGCACAGAAAATGATTCAATTCAAAACTGAAGCACAGAAAATGCTTCAATTCAAAACTGAAGCACAGAAAATGCTTCAATTCAAAACTGAAGCACAGAAAATGCTTCAATTCAAAACTGAAGCACAGAAAATGCTTCAATTCAAAACTGAAGCACAGAAAATGCTTCAATTCAAAACTGAAGCACAGAAAATGCTTCAA
>JARQAB010000240.1:0-45450 GCA_036172955.1 Meloidogyne arenaria
AAAATTAACAAAAACTTAAAAGATCGCCCGTGTTTTGGTCCTTAAAGCAGGCAGGAGGGTTGTTTAAAGCCGGGTAGCATTGAGCACAAACTAAAGAAAATGTGCGATATAAAAGTTAAGTACGAACACATGTTCAAGGTTTAATATTTTTAATATTTATTTCAACTTTTAAATGAAAGATCGTAGTGAAATGACAGTAAACAGAGCAAAATCTTGTTGTATTACTGTCAACATTTATACAATCATTGGATGATTCTGCATGTGGTATTCACTAGAACATAAAGGGCATGACTAATTTTACTTCAGGTTAGCTGGGGTAAAAATGAAATAATTCACCTTATGGTAGGGACTAGGGTAATGGTACAATGCAACAAGTTTTATGTGGCCAAAATTCTACTCGAGATCTAGAAAAATCCCGAAAACATGATCTCCTGAATGCTGAGAGGTCCAGATAAATTAAAAAACGCAATTGAATAAACAAGAATTCGATTCAACGTGCCTAAAAGGAGCGAAAGTAAATAGGTTTCATTATGTATTATAATAATTGAATGCATTGGAAATTCTTCATAGAATTTTTTATTTTTAAAAATTCAGTCTGTAATTAAATAAAAAAATTAAAAAAGGTACTATTGCCCAACAAGACTTTTAGTCCTATAACATCTACGTCTTTCCTTGCACGATGAAACAGCGAGAAGGGAAAAAGCCCTGAAGTATGATAGAAAGTGCTAAAGATCATGAGCAATGAGTTCCAAACCAGTCGATTCCTATAGAATTTTCCGGAAAGATTTTAAATTTAAAATAGATAATTAGTTTAATAATAAGATAACTATACTATGCCACCCGTACGCTGCTGTAGTTAATCGATTATCCTTCCGGCTGGCTCTCCCGCGTTATATCCATCCAGGACCAGGTCCTTCTCTTCTGCGCTGTCCCGAACATAGTATCCTATATCGAGAGCTGCCTTCTTGCTACACATGCTACTGGGCATAAATTCAGATAATTTTTTAAATCTTTTATTTTAATGACATTTAAATTTAGAGAATAAAAATAGCTCTGGCCTTCCTCCATTTGGCAATCGCCGTGCATAACACATCCGCTTCTTCTTCTTCTTTTCTGAACTACTTGAGGACATGAAAGCTGAAAAAGCACTAATAAGGATAAGCCCAGTATGTTCCGAGATAAATTTTTTCATTTGTTGATTACTTAAAAGGGTATTGATTTTTACGGAATCTTTTATTAAGAAAAACTTATTTGTTTTTTCTAAATTAGTATTAATTAAAATTGTGAACAATGAGTCTCTTAAATTAACTCAAAACTGGCAAGTAAATTGAGGAAAGAAATGAAAAAGGTTTAATCAATGTCGGAAATGGCCGAGTGATCGTATTTGAACGGGCTCCAACCACAAAAATGCCTCTACTATGTATGTTAAAACGATCGGGACTCGTTCATTATTTCCACATGTCTCTGTGTTTCCCTGCGTTTCTTATTTTACCTTCTTTTTTTTCCTTTTTGTAAGCAACTGACTTTGGATGCGAGTAGGAAGAAAAGAAAAAGGACAATATGACGCAATGAAGTGAAAATCTGCTGTTAAAATAACACTTTTTGAAAAGAGTAGAATAAGATTAAATTAATTATTTAAAAATGCCGTTAATGAACAATAAGTTTATTATGTGACAAAGGGAAAAGATAATAAATGAATGATTGGTATGTATACAAGAAATCTTGTGGCCGTTAATAGGTATTTTAGCGTACTTCCGCCTTTCCTATTTCTAAGTTAATCTAGGCGACATCTCCGTGGTAGATTGGAATTCAAATCAGTATTTTTTTTAATTTTTATGTGGTATTGGGAACATTCCTCATCTCCGGTATTATTATCCTTAAAATTCTAAAAGACAAAATTTTATCTTAAGAATTTCCTTAAGCTTTTTATATTTTTCCTTCTTTTATTATTTTTAATGTCTTCAAAATAACCCATTTCCTATCTATTTAAATTCTGTTAGTTAGGCCATAATCTCCAATAAATTATATTTCCTTATTGTCTTTGTTTTTTTAGAAATCCCTTCACATTTATTTCTCTACACATTCAATGCAGCATCTCTTCATTGAACATCTTTACGGATTTGAATCTTTTTTTCGATCCATTCTAATTGTTTCAAAGGTATTCGTCACAATCTCTACTCAGTATATTGGTGTTTCTATCGCGTAATTTGAGTGCAATATTTTAAGCCTCCATCCTCACTTCCTCTCATGCTTCCTTATTCACCTTTTTGGCACTTTATGCCACGAAAACTCTTTTAGTTTTTGCTTTTATTATGGCAGCCCCATTATCAATTCCTTCTCACATTTCGACAACAGTTTTATACTACATAAACTAGCTTTTTCCTTTGGTAGTGCGAACGAGGATAAATAAACACTTTATTGATAATAGATTCGATGAATTATCATAAAATAAAAGCAAGTTAACATTCCAATTTTAATTTATTCCAAAACAATCCTAGATAAAAAAAAAGTAAAATTAATTATTTCAAAATTGGTCAAGTAAAGTCTCCTCTTAAATAATTCATGCGAGACAAGCTGGTTTAAAAATCACTAATTCTATTCGTCTGTTCCATATTTACAATTACTTTATACGTGCCATTCTCCACGCTTCCAAGTCAATTTTATTTGTTCATTCCTTTAAGCTTCCTCCTTTTCCACGCTTCCTTTTCCGCGTTTTTTAAGTAGCGAATTCCTCAATTCAATTTTTGACGGAATTTCTTTCAATTTATATCAGTTGGTTTTATTTTGAGGAAATGACAAGTGATAAAAATTAAAGTTGCTGCCTGACCAATGTTCAATCTATTATTAGCTACTTGTTTTCTGCTGGCTTTTGCTAATTTACATAAAAAAATTTTTTAATTAAAAATAGGCTTTTCGAGATTCTAAATATTGAAGAACAAACGTTAATAACCATCTTGGCTTTTCCTAAACCATCCAATTAATTAAAATTTTTCCTTACCAGTTTTTCGATAGTCATTTTATTTCTTTCATTCAATGTTTTTACTCTTGGTAGTATCTTATAGTTAAAAGTTCAATATCTAATTATATCGAGTGAAATTTTCAGATTTTTCGGGTATTTATTCTTTTGTTTTACTGAGATATTTGGCTTGTATACTTTTCTTGTCAATGAGGAATATGCAATTCCACGTCATTAGTACGTTTTTCCATTGTTAAATTCCAGATAATATTTTCCAGCTTTTTCATTTCTTTTCTTTTAAGTCACTCATTGGACATGTAAATGAGCCTTCTCCTCCCCCGAGAAAAGTCCAATTAGGGATCTAAGGTCTCTCGTAAATTAGTTGTTTGCTTTTTTGAAGCGTTGTTTTCTTAGTTATTTTTCAATGTGTGTTCACTACATTAATCTTTTGCATAATTTCTTCTAGCATTAAAAACATCTCATGGAATACCATCCTTTTTCAATGAAAATTTACACACTTAATATTTTTAAAAATTAAATCCTGATTGATTTTATCTAGATCACTTTGAATAGTTATCCGTGTTAAATAGTTGTTTTCCGGATTACTCCATTTTATATTACTTTTTTTAATAAAATGTTGGCATTATTTATTCTCTTTGTCCTTTTTAGCTTTATCTATTCGGCTTCACTCAAATATTCGCTTCCTTTATAATATGTTAATTTGTCGCTTGGGAGTTTAGAATAAAGGGTATATGTAAACCTGAAAGCAGTTTACGAAAAGAAAGATTTTAACAGACTAACAATCGTTAGAAAAAATGCCATTTTACTATAAAACTAATGGGGTTTTAGAAAAGAAGACCGGAAGGCATCTTTTTGCACCATGAAAAAATAATAACATGTGACTTGAAATTTAATGGGAAAAGAAACTAATTGCTGCGCTTCTTCAAATATTTTTCGATTTTGATTGATGGCACAATATTTCCTTAATTTTAAAAAGCTCTGTATATTATGATAGCATCTGGGAGTGATAAACATCTATCTTTTTTCTTTTATTCTCTTATTTTCCCTATAATATTTTTTACCAAAGGTTCACATCCCTCGAGAATTATACATATTTACTATCCTTTCCCTCATCACATCAATCCGATTTTTCCAGATTTTTCTTTTTCGTCTTTTTTAAAGGCTTAAGTCTTAAAATAACTAAGTTAATTTTTACGATAAATTCAAAATTTCCATTCATTTAAACCCATCTTTTCAAAGTAAAGTTGCCTGTGGCAATTGCTTTTCTTTACCTCGACTGGTGTTTTATCATAAGAGTGCGCAAACAAAGCGTATTTTCTACATCATCTTGGCGTAATGGCTAAAATTAAAAAATTTTTAATTGTTAGGTGTTTTAAATGCTCATCTAAAACAGCGCCAATATTTGCTCATTAAAATTGTTTTTTATTTTTATTTACTAAAATTTACACATGAATTCATTTCCTTTTAAATCTGTCAGTTTCATTGTCAGTGTAACACCCTTTATTTGCCAACAATTTTTACGGTGCTATTGACATATTCATTTAATATCTTGTTCTAGTTTATTTATAAATTATTATATTAGATTACTTATAAATTTTTAATTTAAATTTTTTAAAGATTTATATAGAATGGAAGCATCTACAATGGAATTACTTCCACCTCCCACCATATTATTTAATGTATCATCAGCGCCTTCTGTTATTTGTGAGGATATGAATGCTTATTTATGGAACACTCGTCGGGATTTGACTACATGTCCTTTCGTTATGGCTGGTAATTTTATCGATATTTAGGCTTAAATCATATTCAAAAATTCGGCTATTGATATTTACGCTTTTATTAAAATATGAATTTATTGAGTTAATTTTACAGTATTTGCTTCCTTATATTCGTCAATCATTTTACTGGGTATTATCGGAAACTCTTGTGTGATTATGGCTATTGCCAGAATTAAATCACTTCAAACTGTGCCTAATATGGTAATACAAACAAAAATTTCTATTTGAATATTTTCAGTTTATTTTCTCGTTGAGTTGTTCAGATATACTTGTTTGCTTTATTTCTGCTACTATAACTCCAATCGCTGCCTTCAAAAAGGATTGGATTTTTGGCCAATTCTTATGCTCTTTTGCACCTTTTGTTGCGGTTGGTTCTTAATTTTACATCATTTTCAGAATTTTACATTTTGTTTAATTAAGGGAGGGAGTTTGTGTTTCTCTACATTCACTTTGGCGGCTATTTCCGTGGACCGTTTTCTTCTAATACTTTTTCCCACGAGAAAGGCTTTCTCGCATACACAAGCTTTATTTATAATTCTTGTAAGTTATTAACTTTTTCTTTCGATTTAATACGTCAAAATTAGGTCACGTTTCTGTTGGCTAGCGGGTTTAGTTTACCAATGTTGTTCATGCAAAAGTTAAAACCAGTAACTCATTATTGTGGCCGGTTTTGTTTCGAGGATTGGGGCGAGATGATTGGAATAAGAAGAATCTATGGAACTTTATTGCTGACCGTCCAATTCATTATTCCGGTAAGATTTCATTAAATTTTTAATTTAGAGCTAAAAGAACATTTGAAGCTAATACAATTTACAACTTATTTAATTTTTTCAGTTAGCATTGATCACTTTCTGTTACACAGCAATTTCATTCCGACTTGGAAAAGTTTTAATAATTTCTGTAATCTGAAAAAAACATTTTCTTTTAGAGCGTGAATCTACGTACTAGGAAGAAATGTGAATGGCAAATGCCGATTAGTGCTCAGCGAAACGCGGCCACAAAGCGAAGACAACGAACTAACCGAATGTGATTCTGTCTATAAATTTCTTTAACATTTTTAAATTTAAGGTTTATTGCAATGGTAATTGCCTTCTCAGTGAGCTGGATATGGTCGGTTCTATATAATCTGTTACGAGACTATGACGGTCTTCCAAAGTTTGTACATGATCAAGAATTCTTTTTTGGAATATTAACACACTGTATTGCAATGAGCTCCACGGTATTTTCCTTTTATTGAACATTTCGAGTTTATTTTCCTAGGTGTGGAATCCGATCTTATATGCCTTATTAAATCTACAAGTAAATTAATCTTACAGCTTATAATTCAGTTTTTTTTAAATTTAATTCAGCTAAGGGCAGCCTTTCTACAACTTGTGCCACAATGTATTAAGCATTCTCTGACTTGCACTTGTAGTCCTAATAAAGGAAGATTAAGCGGTCGATCAGTTGCTCGATGTGCCTACCTTGAAGAGAGCCGGCTTCTTGGTTCCTCAGTTCTTCGCGGAACAACCGGACAAGTACAGAGAAGAGAAACGAATTATGAAAATAAAAACTGTTTTAATTGTTTGATTGGCTCCTCTAGATCCGTTGAATCTTCTTCAAACGAAACACAGAAGCAAACGTTTTCTGTTAAATGTGAAGGAAATAAAGGAGATGCTAAAATTTTGGTACTAAATTTTTTCTTTCCAGACGAATTAAAATTCCAGTCACATAATCACCATCGGCATCAATTAGAAAGAATAACAGCGGACGGTGGATTTGACGAGCAAACATGGACAGAGCAACTGAGGAAGGACTCTGAAGATGATGCCTTAGATGATTGTAATGATGATTTGAGAGAAAGAGATACAGATGAGAGGATATGATATCTTTTTAAATCTTTTTAATTAAGAAAATTATATTTCATTGTTTTTATTAGATATGTATATTTTAGTTTATTATTTATTAGCTTCCCTATTAGCTTTATAATAGCTTAAATAACATTGGGCAGATATGTAGGAGTGCTCATGGTAAATTTCCTGTACATTCTCTTAAAAAATTTTTTCTATTTTACTCTGAATCGGCGACTCTGAACCGACTTTTACCGTTAAGCTGCTGTCACCATTGATTTCATTGTTGTCATTTACCTAGAAATTTTTAGCTTTTAAAACTTTTTGGTATTGAATGGCTGGTTCTGGCTCCGTTGGATCTCCGTCAGGTGGCAAAGTTACATTCAAAATAACGCTAACAAGCGATCCCAAACTTCCATATAAAGTGTGAGTAAGAGATAATTGTTAATATGCATTAAATTTTGTTTTGTAGGATGAGCGTTCCGGAGAATGCGCCTTTTACAGCTGTCCTGCGATTTGCAGCAGAAGAATTTAAAGTTGATCATAATACTAGTGCTATAATTACGGATGATGGTATTGGCGTGAACCCAGGTTACTAGCAAACTGAAATTTTCAAAAATTAGTTTTTAGGACAAAAAGCTTCAGAAATATTTATGAAGTATGGTGCTGAACTGCGGCTTATTCCTAGAGACAGAGTTGGAAATGCTGATGATCAGTAAGCTATTTATCAGAAATATTTGAGTTGAATTGATCGATGTCATTTTCGTACTTTTTTTAAACCAAGGAATGCTGGTTTGTGATTCTTTTTAAGTTTTGATTTGTGAATAGTTGATAATTTTGTTCACTATAATTTATATCTGTAAAACTTTCTACTATTTGTATTTGACTAGTTTTAATGCATAAGTTGCAGATTTACAGTCATTAACTGAATAATTTTATCTAGTACGTAAGAATTATAGTATTAACAGAATTCTCTTATTTATGCATATGTATCACCAGATATGAAACTAAAATGTGTTAAGTGAAAATCGGCAACATTAATTTTAATTATATAGAGGCTTTTAAGTGTGTTTTTTCCTCCTTCTGTTCATAAAGCGCACTTTTCAGAGCCAGTTTTAAAGCATCTATGTCCTCAGGATTCGAGTTTACACCAAATGTGCCAATACGCCAGATTTTTCCAGCTGTCGGGCCGAGTCCACCAGCTATTTCATATCCCTGAGCCATTAATTTGGATTGGACTGCCTTCCAATCAACCCCATCGGGGACACGCACAGTGGTTAGACAAGGCAAGCGATAATTCTAAATAGAAAACTTAAATACAAGTTCTTGCTCTGAACAGGCCTCATTCTGGACATAGGGTTCCAAACCCAGCTCCTTCAAAGCGTCATAGAATAGCTTAGCATTCTTCTGATGTCTCTCAACCAAGTTTTTTATTCCTTCCTGAGCTACAATCGAAAGACCTTCACGCAGCTGAATTAGCCATATTTAAAGAAAAATTCAAAGAAACATACCGCGTAAACTAATGATATTGGTGCTGTGTGGTGATATCTTCGCGGTTCATCAAAACAGCCCCAATAATTTCCTAATTCTAAAGCATCCAAATAAAATGACGGTACTCGTTTCTAAAATAATAATAAAGCATAAATGTTAGAAATATTTTCACAACTTTAATTTTAGCGCAAGTATTAAAACAACCAACCTTTCTGTTTAGCATTTTCTTCCTTAAATTTTGTAAATATAATCTTGACGATTTACTAATTATAAAGCGCCAAATTAACCTACAAAGCTTTTTCGCTAAATGAAATAGGTGCCAATCCAGGTGGGCAGTTTAGTACTTTTTGTGTAGCCGAATAAACACAATCCACTTTTAAATCATCAGCGTGAAAAGGAGCACCTAAATAGACAAAAAAATTAAGAAAAATTTTTAAACATTAAATAGTAACCTCCAAGTGAAGCAACCACATCAACAAGAAATAGGCAATCGCTTAAATGTTTCAAAAATTTATATGGCCATAAAGAATACAAGTCAATAGCACTTTGTTAACCATTTCCGTTATACTTGATTTGAAAGATATTTAGTTCTAAATGACCGTGTTAAAGTGCTATTGTACCTGGATTCCTTTGATTACATACTAAGCATTGCAAATATCGCCAAAACGTTCCAGCGGGTGAGCAACGCCAGTCGAACTTTCTCCATGGCAAAGGAAGGCGACCTGCGGTCGATAATTGTCAACAGCCTTTAATTATTATTTAAAATTCTCTAATTAGTGCAATAAACCTCAGAAAAATCCTCAACACTTATCACCTCTCCTTCAGGCACAACCAATTTTCGCACATTTAGACCTAGTCTGTCTGATAAATCAGCAGCTCTTTGGCCCCAAACACCGTTCTGCACTACCTATTTTAAAAGTTTATCCTTTTTGTAAACAGTAGAAAAAATATAGATCTTACCAAAATAGTTTCTCCTTCATCCAGTAAATTCATGATGGCACACTCCATGCCAGCATGGCCACTTCCAGAGACAGCAAAAGTGAGGGGATTATTAGTCTGAAAGACATATTGAATGCCGGATTTAACATCGTCCATTATTTCCAAAAATTCTGGATGGAGATGACCGAGAAGTGGCTGAGTTAGGCCTTCCACTACCATTGGCGGCATATTACTCGGGCCTGGTCCAAACAATTTTTTCTCATTAACGTGCAAAGGCCGTAGCAATCGTTGAGGAGGTGGAACTGTCCCAAAGAATGCAGAGGGATTTGACATAGTGTGCTAAAATAATTTTAGTATTATTTCAAATTATTATTTAATAAATTATGATAATAAAACTGAAAATGAACATAACACAAAAAGAATGGTGCGATAAAGATCGATTACAGAGATAAAAACCTTCCTTATATGTATTTTAAGAGTTATGGGAAAGGAGTAGTACTGTGCGAATTTATGCACTATTTCGTTGGAGATAGGAAGATTTTAAAAATTGAGAAATTATCAGGGACCAACCCGTGTAAATTCAGTCAGCTTTCGTTCGTTCCTTCCTAAGTGTACAATATTTCTCACAGGCATCATTCGGCTAAGCATATCTAATTATGTTGTTGGCAAACGAAAAAGTAATACCTTATAAAAACTAAAGTTTAATAAGTTTTGGAGTAACAATAAAAATACGAGATGGCGATTGGCAAGAGTAAAATTAGAGACAGTATCTGTTTTATTTTCTAAAGCATTTTTACCAATTCTTAGTTTAATCGACTTTTCTGAGAGATGGACTGAACATCAAATAAAACAGGAGAACCCACTGACTCCTAATGGCTGAAACAACACGTGAAAATGATAAATTTTGGGGAATTAGTAAACGATAGTCATCGATAATATCAACTGTGGCCCAGCTATAGTGTCATTAATATTAGTCAAGGAAATTTAATTGGAACGGTTGACAGAAATGAAATTTTTTAAGTGAGTTTGGGCAGTGTGAATTAGAGTGCACGATAGAAAACAGATTGTTTTACAAATTTTAGTCAAATAATTTTTATAGAACAGATTAATTTATTGGTTCTTTATAAAATATGTACAAAGTAGTATAAGGACTAAAGTATAGACTACAGTTGAATATATAGACTACAGTTGTTGGGCAGTTATTGGAGTTGTCAAATTTTTAATCTATGACTTAATAAAATTTGTAGGAATGAGAAGTCAATTGTAATTTCATAGTAGCAATTACAATTTCTTCAGCTAATAATAATATAGTCACTTGTTATATTGAATAGAAAATGCTATCTTTTTGCTTATAAATATCTATTCTTCCATAGTAAAAGCCGGTTTGTGTACACATGACGAATGCTTTTGCTGGGGTTAGATGTACTTTTTTAGTATTATTTTGATTCATTTAGTTGAAAGGACGCACATTATTATACTAAGAAGAAATGAATGGAATCAGTCTGATGAAATTTTAAATAAAAATAACGTAAACGTGAAAACTCTTGAGTACATGAGTGAAAATTTTAAAGTTTACGAATTATAAAAGTTCCTGTATATTTCAATTTGTTTTTATCTTGTATTTTTTTAAATTTGTTATTTCAATTAAATGATAAGTAAACAAATCCTAGGTTTCCATGCAACAGAAATGGCTAATAGTACCTTGACATTACATAACATTACATAACACCAACTTCGTCTTCCAATTCGTCACAATGATGGAAGAATGAGGCCATGACAGCTGCTGACTCGTCAACTAATACGACGACAACTGGAAATGTGGAGTGACAAAACGAAGCTAGAGAGAAGGCAGAGAGAAACAAACAACTAAACGGGGAAAGAAAGCCATTCAATGTATTCGAAGGAGTCGATAACGGAGGCCAGCCATCGACAACGACTAGTGGTAAAAATGAATCCATTTTATCTTATTTTTTTTCTAATGTTACACTGCTACGTTTACCTTCATACTATCTGTTTTCGCTTTAATTTTTATCGCATTTCGATGAGTGGTCTTCTTAGAAAACTCCTGATTTTGCAATAATTTTCTATACTTATGTAAAATCTAAAGTTCGTTTTTAGTACAACAAAATGTTCAATCATCCAAATCATGGATCAATGACATCACAGATTGCACATATTCAGAGAACGATGGCATATCGTCTTCAAGGGTCGAACACCTTTCTGGGAAATGTGAGCTTTTTATATTAAAGTGTAATTTAGTGAAATTTGATTTAAGATAACCCTGAATATCACCAAAGGAAGGTGTTAATGGGTACTTAGGGAGGCTGTTCTTTAGGGTTAACTTGCATTTTCTCGATTGTTCTGAAAATAGAAAAATACGGGAGTGCATAAATCTGATCAGCTTTGAATAGAACTCCATTAAAATTACGGAATTTATTTCTAGATGAATGGTTGGAACCGTGGTTTTGGAACCTCCAATCTAATGGGACGCTCAGAATTTAGCAATTATGGCTCTGGTTCATCAGTGTCCTATCCACAGACAGAAATGAATCAAACGTCTGGTAGCGAATTTATTGGCAATTCTAGCATTCGTATGCCTATTTTTAAATGCCCAGAATGTAGTATTGTCAAAAATACGAGTGAAGACTTTGAGGTTTTTTCGATTTTTTTTTTCGTCTCTAATTTATTATTTATAGATTCATGTGAAAGTTGAACATTTGAATTGGTTGCCATTCATTTGTCCGGTAAGATACATAATCTTTAAAAACAATTTTAATTTTCTGTAGATTTTTTAATTTAATTATTAATATAATTTTTCATTTCTGTCCGTTTAGGAAATCGTTTTATTTTTAGATGTGCAAAGCGGCTCGTGCTTCGGATATCCAAATGCGTGAACATATGCATTCATCCCATAAGAAGAACGATAACATGGTAATATCTTTATTTTGTTTTAATTTAATGCACGAGTATATTCGCATTTTCAGTACTGGTATCAAGACAACGCACAAGCCAAAAAAATTCTTCAAGAGATGATGGACAAAGCTCTTTTCGCTGCTTCTATTCAGCATAAGCAAAGTAACATTTCTAAACTGGGAAGAATTATTGGAGATTCGAATGGAAATTTACAAAGTGTCGTTAATACTGACAATGAGTTAGCTAAAAGAATCCGACTGGATGATGTCGTCACCCCTAGTATTAGAAGGTACTTGTTTGTTAATATTGTTATTAATTTTCTATTACAGAAATATTGAAGAAAGTCTACAATCCAAAAATCAAAATGTTAATGAAAATATTTCATCAACGAGTGGTATCAAATTAGCTGGACAAGAACCTAAACCTAGTATAGATGAAGAGACGGACTCTCAGTTGAGCACGATTTTTGGACGAAATGTCAAGTCCGAATTCGACATGACAGTAATGGAAGAGGATTCGCCTTTGCAACAGTCTTTGCAAACGATTAATGAAGACGATGAATTGCATGATAATACTCATCAAATGAATGCTCTCCAGAATATGGCTGCAATGTTTTCAGCCAGCAGTGGATCAGTTTGTCAGAAAGTGCAGCCAAAGAGTGTTTTAGACTCGCGCTCATCAAGGCCCTTTCCATATAAGCGAGTAGTTCGCAATCGGCCTGGCCCAATGTATGAAGTTATGAGTTATATATTTATTTTTTTATATTTTATAGGACCTCGAAGAAGCGTGTTTTGGGTGTTTGCGCTCGGTTTGTTGCAAATAATTAATAATTTATTTTCTATAACTTAAGCTGTAACAAGCCGATAACTGCTGGAGCAAGACAGATGCACATGTTTTTCCATCTGGGTAAAGATATGCAAGTACTGTTAAAAATTAAATCAAAAATACACTAAATATTTAGACTTTTCGATTTCGATGTAGACATTCTGGCTGCGATGTGGAACATTATAGAAAAGATCAAATGGAAAATCATCAATCGAAGGTTTTAATTTAATTGTAAATTGGTTATCTTTTTAATTTTGATAGGTACATGGACAGGTTGATCCCAATATGATGGATGATCGAAGTCAGGAACTTTATAACCTTGTTCAGGTTTGGGTTTTTATCTCAGTTAAGTTATCAGGTTATTTAAATTTCAGAAGATGTCTATGGAGTTGCTTGGTACTATGGGAAATACGCCTGGACCAACAGCAGCTAAAGCTCAACTTATGTACGAGCAACAAATGCGTGATGTGGCTGCCAATTTAGGCAGTCGTAAACGACCGCCTATTCAGATGTTTACTCAACATCAACAAATCCATACAAATATAAACGGAATGTTTGATTCGGCTAACCGGAAAATGGAAGACCTGGAATGCCGCCTTTGCCATAAGGTTAAATTTTACTTTATATTTTCTTTGGTTCATTTGCTTTTCTAAACAATTTCAGACAATTATGAGTAGAATTCGCGGTTTTCATATACTTTGGCATTTAAATAATGATTTGGGAATTGTTCGCTATGGCTGCAAACACTGTGATTTTAAACATGACCGCCCTCAATCTGTTGTAGGACACGGCGCACGAGAACACGCTGATGAATATTGTTGCGAGGATTTGCTTTATGTTTGTGAATTTATCATTTTATTAATGTTGTTATATTTGCATTAGAATTTTGAGGATGAACTTAAATCCATGTCGAAAGCATGTTTTGGCGTCGAACGTCTTTTCGAGAAGGAAATTCGTCGAAGGACCAGGATGGTTAGTTCGATCGAAATTATTCTTAAAGTGTATCTATGTTTCCCTCTATTAGGAACTTTATGGAAATATAATGGATGATGATCTCAGGAATGAAGATGAACTTGAAGATGATGATTCACGAGGAAGCTGCGATTCAAAGCTCCTTAACCAGACTCCCCTTGCAAAACTAGATGTGCAATTAAAGGCAGAAAGTTCAGATCGTTCTTGGTCTTCTTCTAAGGAGCAGATGCGCAAAAAAACGAAGTTTTCGCCGTTTTGGTACTAGGTAATCTATATATTTTGTCTAATTCGAAGTAAAACGTGTTAAGGGTACGTTCGCGGAGACAAAGAGAAGATATGATCAAACTGCGTGAAGTTAGTATGCGTCTTGGTGGAGCTCAATACTTTAAGAAGAAGTCAAATGAAGCGGTTCTTTGCGAGGTTTTATTATCAACAGAGCGAGTCACTATTTGTTTTTATTATTTAGAAGTGCGGGAAGATGATTTCAAATCGTCTTTCTGATCACGCTTATTCGCATTTGGATGGATGTGATCTTTTTCGTTGCCAACAATGCAATTTGGTTTTAATTTGTAAATATGCGTATATTTTATTATTTTAGGGCCACTATTCACGAGAGACGATTGTTCGTCACCTGCGAGATTTTCACAATTCCAGTGACGAACCTCCCCTCGATAATCGTTTACGTTTCGCACAAGAAATCAAGGTTAATTTCTTGTTGTTTATTTCCATTTGTATTATAAATAGGATGCTATACGGGAATGTTACCCGAATCTCTTCGTTGATGCTCCAATTCCAACAAAAGAGGTTGTCTTGAATTGCTGGATTAACTCATGCCTTTTGTTTTAGGATATTGAAAAAATGAAGGCAAATCTAAAACTAGAAAAAATGGTCTTAATCTCTGAGGGCGAAGATGATGGAAATGAAGATAAAGCCGAAGAGGACGGCGAAGAAGAGGAAGAAGATGAGCAGGAGGATGAGGTTGACGATGAAGAAGATCAAAAAAAGGAAGACGAAGAAGAAACTCATGTGGAAACAGATAGTGCTAAAGAGGTAACACGCAATTAAACTTTAAAAAATTACTTATTTAGATGGATACTCATGAGGAAGATCGAGATGAAGATAATGAGCATAATGCTGAAGTTGAGGAGGAAGAGGAATTGTCTAGAGATGGGGATGACAGAGAGGGCAGTGAGGAAGGGGAGCAAGAAGATGATATTAAAGAAGAGGATGGTGAAGATGAGATTGTGGTTGGATTTGACCTGGGAGGCACGTATGATAATGAAGAAAAACACGAAGTAATGAATCAAAGTAATGACGAGGAGAGAATGGAAGCAAGAAATGATGGTCAGCAAAAGCGTTCAAGGCGTGGTCGACCTCCAAAGGAGGGTAAGGAAGTAAAGGCCTGTAATAGTTAATAATTTCTATTTTACATATTCGTAGTTATGATTTTATATATCCTTTCTTAATCTTGTACTTTTTCGAATATATTGTTCTTATCTATAATTGGTAAACTAATTACATGCAAGCACTTTTAATTTTGTGACTCGTACTCGTGCAATTCTATCCGATTCGCAGCTCGAATTAAAAATACATAATTAGGGCCATCGGGAAGCACTAGATAAGATTTCGAGTTTTATATCATAATATTTAATGTTTTCTTGTTTGCTATATGTAAAGGCAACAAGGAGAATGGTGACTAATTATTTATAAGAGGAAAATAAACTTCTAAGGGGAAAGAAGGATGGCGGTATACTACTGCCAGTCACTCAATACACAATTTTTCCAGTTTGTTCTATTTCTTTCCGACTATCCCGATTTTACAGCAGTCCATTATGCTCGCTAGCGAAGGACAATGCATTTAACACATTTATTCATGAATTTGCACACTTTTATGTTTATTGAAAATGAAATATATAAAATTTGCGCAACGATAAAAATTACGACAATAAAGAATCTGTATTTTATTAACGTTTACATGTAACGTGATAACGAATGATTATCTTATGTATGTCAACTCGAAGCTTTTTAACTCGCTAATCCATAAATCAATTTAAAATCTGAATTAGTTCTTTAGTATTAATCCATTGGTTTTTAACAGAATTGAAAATTTTTTTATACTAGTAGTATGTGTAGCATAAATTTTCCTATAACGCTAACTTTACTAATGTCAGACAACATAACGCGTATTTACTCTTTTTTATGCCCTTTTGCTATTCCATTTTTTCACACTACTTTTACCAGCCGAGACTATCTGAGGTGCCGTTATATATTGTTGCTAGGAGCAACAGTCACATTCCTCTTAAGCTTTAGTTTATTTCATACACTTTAGTTCATGCATGACATTTCCATAAATAAATAGCTGATGCCTTTATGCAAGAAGAAAATTTCTAATAAACGCGCCATGCTCAGCGATTCCAAATTGTTACAAACAATTAGCAGTTTTTCCATAAAATGCATGTACATGGCTGCGTCACAATTCCGTTTATTTTATTGCTATAACAAATTTATGAAAAATTTATCACTCAATCTCGTCGTTATTCTAAGTTTCAATTAATTTTGTGTTAAAAAATTCAATTTAATACACATTTAGTAAATCGAGGTCATAAGCAATCTTTCTTCAGTTGGTTTTGTTAGTTTGCTGCATTTGAAATTTTCCCTCCTTTCCCTTTTCCACATGCTTGGAAATTGGCCCATTCAAGGAATAACTACAAACTAGCTAAAGACATTCGCCAAAGCAAACCTTTTCATTCATCCCTATATCTCTTCTTTTCCAACATATTCTCGCCATTAATGTACAATCCACAACAGCAAAAGCAGTTCATAAAGGAGACAACAAACAACAAAATCGTAGATTTAACTATAAGATCACTAAGAGGATAAAAGTTGGAAAGGTATAAGAAATTCCAATATTCAAAATGGGCCCAAACAATGGGCAAAATAAAAATATTTCTTCGTCACAGTCTTTTACGGATAGTGGTGAATTACAAAAATCAATTACTTTCCACGATTTTTGCGAACTTACTCAACGACAACTTGCAGAATTTACTCTTAACAGATCTCAATGCCAACGTGAAAATTTTGACCTGATTTGGCAAAACAGTCCTACGAGCTTAGTCATACAAGAAGATGAAGTTGAGCAAGGAAGACATGTTATAAGAAGAACAAGTAGCAATCGTTCGATCGGTGAAAATGACGATCCCAACACTGTTGACAATAACAGAGCAACACTTGCATTACAAGATTGCACTATTGTGGAAGAGGAGAATAAAAAGAAAAAATTAGGCACCCTTCGTAGACGGCCACTCAATTCCACATTTTCTTCATGGCTTCAACTTTTTTTAGCCAAACGACGACAACGACATAATCGTTATTTTGCTTCTATTAATCATTCTCAACAAGGATCTCTTCAACAAAATTATGGCAATTCCTTTTCTGGACAGAATTGTGGGCCACTGCGCTCTTCCGTTTCGCTCTGTTTGTTTTTATTTTCTATTCTAGGTCCACTTTACGAACGGGGAATTAAGTTTTTCCTCTTAATTTAGGCATCATTTCTCAATTTTCGTATCATTTCTCGGCTATCTGGACACTTTTGAGTTAGTCTGAAAAATGTGCAGGAAAAATTTCAATTCTGGACCAACTCCTGGGATATTTTCCAATTTTCCTAACTTCTGGAATTTTTGATTCCCGGACATAAATACTAGATATTTAAATTTAACAAACATTATTAATAGCGGTGGTGCACGAAGGTACAACACTTGGTTCTGATGGTGAGAGCGTCGTAGAAGTTTCTCCCTGTACTAGTGATCAGTTCACATCCAACGGCAACAGTTTTACAGATTCATTGTCAGCTGTTGAGAAAGCTGATTATGTACCAAAGGTTAAGATGCGACATAAATTGAACAGACGATGGACTGAGGTCTGTCTATATTTCTTGTTTATAATAAAATTCGTATTTTAGCAAGATATTCAAAAGCGGTTATCACTTCCTCCAGATATAAAATTACCACTTGAAGTAATAGACAAGTTAAATAGAACGCCAGCACTGCAGAATCCATTGACACGTAAGAACAAACGTGCTTCTCTCAGCGAAATAGGCTTCGGAAAGTTAGAAACTTACAAGAAAATATTTGACTTGGGCGAAGGAACATATGCAACAGTATATCTAGGAAAAAGTCTTTTGACTGGTAAAAATGTGGCACTAAAAGAGATTCGGCTTGAGCATGAAGAAGGAGCGCCATGCACTGCGTAAAATTATAAAACAATTTAGTAACAATTTTTTTATGTTTATAGGATCCGCGAGGTCAGTTTGCTCAGGAATTTGAAACATGCAAATGTAGGTGAGAAAAATATGACGGAAATTTTTCGTATTATTTAGATCGTAACATTACATGACATAGGTCTGTTTGAATTATTTTTATTAAACTTGTGCTTAATTTCTATAGTTTATACCGATCGTATATTGACGTTGGTATTTGAATTTGTAGAGCGTGATCTACGTGAGTATATGGAAGAGTTGGAGGGCAAGGTTGTTTAATCCTAAATTTACTATATTTATAACCATCTAGATAAGTATATACAATGTAAAGCTGTTTTTGGTACAATTACTTCGAGGTCTCACGTATTGTCATAGCAGACGCATTCTGCACAGAGACCTAAAACCTCAAAATCTTTTAATCAACAGGATTGGAGAGTTAAAATTGGCTGATTTCGGATTGGCTCGAGCCCAGTCTGTACCTAGTAAGACTTATTCAAATGAGGTGGTTACACTATGGTACAGGCCACCCGACGTTCTTCTTGGTACCTGTTATATTTAATTATTTCATTTTTAAAAATTATTCTAGGGTCGACTGATTACTCGACACATATTGACATGTGGGGCGTCGGGTGTATTCTTTATGAGATGCTACTTCATAAGCCAATGTTTCCTGGGAGCACTACGGATGAACAACTGGGACTAATATTTCAAAGACTTGGTATGCCATCAATCGATACTCACCCTGAATTACACTCACTTCCTAACTTTTCTACGATAATGATAGCCCAACGATTCAGAAACACACAGGAGCCAAAAGCTCTACTCCAACCTCCTCGTATTAACCAAGAGCGAGCAGATCTTCTATCCAAACTACTGAAGGTATTTTTGAATGGATAAACGCGTTTAAGCGCAGCAATTAAAGAATTCTTATGAATTTTTAGTATGATGGGAGGCTTCGTATATCGGCAAAAGATGCAATGAGACACCAATTTTTGGAATGTTTTCCACCACAAATATTTGAATTGTCAGATAATGTAAGAAAATCAATGAATTTGTATAGACACTAATAAAAAATTTCATTCCTAAAGGAGTCAGTCCTTAACTTGCCAGGAGTATTGTTTATTCAAGACCGCAGAAGTGACAGTGGATGTACTGTAACACACAAATAAGAAAAGGAATTATTTAAAGAACGGGTAATCAAAGATAATCAAAAATTCACGTTTAACAATAAACTGCAATAAATTTATGTAGATGAAAATTACTTGTCTCTTAAAAATATTTAAAATTGAACATATTTAAATGATCAGTCGCCCTAGCAGTTAACGAAAAAGACCTTTGCGACAAAGTGGCCTTCGACAAAGTGGGCCTGCGACAAAGTGGTCGCGACAAAGTGGCCTGCGACAAAGTGGGCCGTACCCTGACAATTTATCCAATTATAGAAAGACTACGGAGAGAGAAAAAGAGTAAGCATCTCTTTTCTTCTCGGGGTCATTTAAGATGGACTTGTAGGTAACTTTTTTGCCAAACCTCATATTACTAATCTAATCTATGATTAACTAAAATCCCTTATTCAATTCATCTCGTAATCGTAACGTGACAATAAAAAACTTAACATCAAAAAACCGAGAAAAATTACCATCTGATAAACTTTGAGGTGTTCTTTGTTCTTGCAGAGTTCTTTATCGATTTCCCAGTCCTATTTTATATTGTTTTTTCCTCTTTTCATTTTTGGAGTTATTTTTTGGGTTCAATACTGTGTTATCGCTATTTTCATTTTTCTTGACTATTTAAAGTTTCGAGTTTCGGGGTCCATATTCTTTTAACTTATCGGATAATCTCGAAGTATCCCCTTATGTTTTTGACTATATAAAGGGTTTGGTTAATTAGTTTTCATTTTCTCGTTTTCACCCTTATTTCACGCCTTCCAATTTTCTAAACTTCTAATTTTTCAGCTATCATTTTAAAAAAATCTTTTAAAAATGTCTAAAGCTAACGCTGTCGGAATTGATCTGGGAACGACTTACAGCTGTGTTGGTGTATTCCAGCATGGGAAAGTCGAGATCATTGCCAATGATCAAGGTTTGTTTCCTTGAACGAGTTTTCGCGTTCTAACGTTATTCTCTTCAGGAAATCGCACGACTCCATCTTATGTGGCTTTTACAGACACCGAACGTCTGATTGGTGATGCTGCTAAAAATCAAGTGGCAATGAATCCGTCGAACACTGTTTTTGGTATTTTCTTCTTTTTTTGATAATCAAGTCAAAAACCATTTTCAGACGCAAAGCGCTTGATTGGACGCAAGTTTGACGATCCGGCCGTTCAATCTGACATGAAGCATTGGCCGTTCAAGGTTATACAAGGAGAAGGTGCTCGTCCAAAAATCCAAGTGGAGGTTAAAGGAGAAATGAAGGCGTTCTTCTCTAAGGTTTGGTTTGGAGTTTAACTTTGTTTAAGCTTAACTTTTGGTTTTAAGGAGCCATTGCTTATGGTTTGGATAAGAAAGGCAAGGCGAGCGCAACGTTCTGATTTTTGACTTGGGCTGTGGAACTTTTGATGCGTCTATTTTGACTATTGAAGATGGTATTTTTGAGGTTAAGTCGACTGCTGGAGACACATCTTGGAGGCGAAGGTTGTGACAATCGAATGGTTTGGAATTTTTTGAGGTTTTCTAAACTGAAAATATGTTTTTAAGGCCAACTATTTTGTTGCTGAATTAAAGCGTAAACACAAGAAGGATCTTGCCACCAATCCGCGTGCTCTCCGTCGTCTTCGAACGCTTTTGAACGGAATAAGAGGACTTTGTCTAGCTCTACTCAAGCGAGGTTGTTTTTGAAATTTTTTTGTTCTTAACTTGAATAGTTTTAGCATTGAAATCGATTCGCTCTTTGATGGAATCGACTTTTACACCAACATCACGCGTGCTCGTTTCGAAGAACTCTGTGCCGATTTGTTCCGCAGTACTATGGATCCAGTTGAGAAATCAATTCGTGATGCTAAGATGGACAAGTCTCAAATTCACGACATTGTTTTGGTTGGAGGCTCGACTCGTATTCCTAAAGTCCAGAAACTTCTGTCTGACTTCTTTTCTGGCAAGGAGCTTAACAAGAGCATCAACCCTGACGAAGCTGTCGCCTATGGAGCTGCTGTTCAGGCTGCAATTTTGTCTGGCGATAAGTCTGAGAATGTTCAGGTATATTTTTTTGGAGGGTTTCGGGGTTGAAAAATTTTTTTTAAAGGATCTTCTTCTTTTGGACGTTGCCCCACTCTCGTTGGGAATTGAAACTGCTGGTGGCGTCATGACTCCATTAATCAAGAGAAATACCACCATCCCGACAAAGACTTCTCAAACATTCACTACTTACTCTGACAACCAGCCTGGTGTTCTTATTCAGGTTGGGGAAAATTTTTGAAAAATTTTTTTGAAAATTTTTTGAAATTTTCTTTTTAAAGGTCTATGAAGGTGAACGCGCTATGACAAAGGACAACAACTTGTTGGGCAAATTCGAGTTGAGTGGAATTCCTCCTGCTCCTCGTGGTGTTCCTCAAATCGAAGTCACTTTTGACATTGACGCCAACGGAATTTTGAATGTTTCTGCCCAAGACAAATCGACTGGAAAGCAAAACAAGATCACCATCACTAATGACAAGGGACGTCTTTCCAAAGATGAGATTGAGCGTATGGTCGAAGAGGCTGAGAAATCTCGTGGAGAGGATGAAATTCAGCGTGATCGTGTTTCGGCTAAGAATGGACTTGAGTCAAGCGAGGTTTTTTTGTTTTTTTTTGACCTTAACTTGAATCGATTTTAGCATTGAAATTGATTCGCTCTTTGATGGAATCGACTTCTGCACCAACATCACGCGTACTCGTTTCGAAGAACTCTGTGCCGATTTGTTCCGCAGTACTATGGATACAGTTGAGAAGTCAATTCGTGATGCTAAGATGGACAAGTCTCAAATTCATGACATTGTTTTGGTTGGAGGCTCAACTTGTATTCATAAAGTCCAGAAACTTCTGTATGACTTTTTATCTGGCAAGGAACTTAACAAGAGCATCAACCCGGACGAAGCTGTAGACGAAGCTGCCGGACGAAGCTGTAAAGCTGGGATTAGGTGTCTTGGGGGTGGGCTTTCTTGTTTGAGGGATTGGAGGGATGAGCTGGGGCATGGATTGACTTTCTTGGGATGGCTTGGCAGCATTGTTGGGCTGTCTCTTGGCTAGGGGATTGAACTGTATTTGGTTAGGCGAGGGTGTGGAAACGCTTCTTTGTTGGGGTGGATTGGCTGTTAGGGGGATGGGAATTACTGCTGTGGGCAGGGATGGGCTGTCTTCCGTCTTTTTTGGCGTTTACGCCTTGCGGGAGGACCCTTGTAAGAATAGGTTTTCAAAAAATTAATTTTTCAAAATTTTCAGCTCAAGGATAAGATTAGTGAGTACGATAAGAAGGTTTTGGACAAATGTCAGGAAATGCTCTAGTGATTAGACTCCGACTAGACTGGACTCTCCAACTCTAAGGTTTGTTATTTTCTCTTCTTTATTCTTTGGGATGAGAGACTGCCCGTGGGTAGCTGAGGAGTTTTGTTGGGGGGATTATCTTTTTTTGAGTATGCTGTAGGCAAGGGCGCGCTATCTTTCGTCCTTTTTGAAGACGACAATTTCTGCATTTCTAATTTTAAAGGTATTCAAATGCGTGCAACAACAACAAATACTCATCGTACATGTGTGGCTGGCGGCTCTGTAACATCAACAGCTACGCCGAGACTTTATTGCAAGAAGTGTTCAAGATGAGCATTGGACTGCAACAAATTGATGATGACAAAGACGAGAGAAGCTAAAAAATGTGGCAAAGATGCTACTGCCACATTTAAAGGTCTAATTGATATTTGAATGAAATATGTTTTTATTATTTTTTAGTGCTTTTCCGTTTTGCGTTGATTTTTTTGTTTAATTTTTTCGCACAAAATGTTATCAAAATATCAGAATTCTTAGAAGCAAAAACGGAAAAGCACAATTAAGCCACTTGTAAAAAAAGGATTTTTGCGGATTCGTTTAGAAGAAAGCAAAAAGGCCTTTTATTTACAAGTGGTATTTTTTATCACATAATTTTTTTGTTTGATAAAAATGGGTTTGGGGTCCCCCCTCCCATGACCCCGGGTTTACCCAATACCCAACTCCTCCAAGCTCAGAGAGCTTCATACACTCCTAAACTCCAAAAGAGATCCAACTTGACGACCTCTTTTTAGAAAAATTCGAACGTTTTCTATAATGAACCACCTAGATCGATTCCAAAGTTACTTTTAATACCACCCATATTGAATTGTCAAAAATTCAACTAGGTTCAGGCTTTCATACCTCCGAGTTATATCCAAAGGCAGGGGTTGTTATTCAATAGGTGTAGACAGTAGGGCACTTAGACCTTAGATTTGATTAGAACCCCCCCCCCCTTCCCGCACTTCAACGGTCCTTCTACAACTTCAACTGCTCCTGCCAGACGTCTACAACTTCAACTGCTCCTGCCAGCCGTCTACAACTTCAACAGCTCCTGCCAGCCGTCTACAACTTCAACTGCGCGGACTCTACTGTCCCCTGGGCCTCGACATGGTACTCTAACGTCCTCCCGGGTCCTACATGGTGCTCTACTGTCTATCCCTATTTTATAAGACCCACCTTTCTTCCCCACATCCAAGTCTAATCCAAATTTACTTCCCAAAACGCCCCCGGACAAAACGTCACTTCCCAAAATGCCCCCGGACAAAACGTCACTTCCCAAAACGCCCCTGGACAAAACGTCACTTCCCAAAACGCCCCCGGACAAAACGTCACTTCCCAAAACGCCCCCGGACAAAACGTCACTCCCCAATTCGTCCCACAGACAAAATGTCACTCCCCAATTCGTCCCGAAAATAACCCGCACTCAAAATCCCGCACTGAAGTGACCGACCCCCCTTTTTCAAAGAATCCTCTCCATAGGTTCAGGCTTTCATACCTCCGAGTTATATCCAAAGGCAGGGGTTGTTATTCAATAGGTGTAGACAGTAGGGCACTTAGACCTTAGATTTGATTATAACCCCCCCCCCCCCCCCCCCCTTCCCGCACTTCAACGGTCCTTCTACAACTTCAACTGCTCCTGCCAGACGTCTACAACTTCAACTGCTCCTGCCAGCCGTCTACAACTTCAACAGCTCCTGCCAGCCGTCTACAACTTCAACTGCGCGGACTCTACTGTCCCCTGGGCCTCGACATGGTACTCTAACGTCCTCCCGGGTCCTACATGGTGCTCTACTGTCTATCCCTATTTTATAAGACCCACCTTTCTTCCCCACATCCAAGTCTAATCCAAATTTACTTCCCAAAACGCCCCCGGACAAAACGTCACTTCCCAAAATGCCCCCGGACAAAACGTCACTTCCCCAAACGCCCCTGGACAAAACGTCACTTCCCAAAACGCCCCCGGACAAAACGTCACTTCCCAAAACGCCCCCGGACAAAACGTCACTCCCCAATTCGTCCCACAGACAAAATGTCACTCCCCAATTCGTCCCGAAAATAACCCGCACTCAAAATCCCGCACTGAAGTGACCGACCCCCCTTTTTCAAAGAATCCTCTCCATAGGTTCAGGCTTTCATACCTCCGAGTTATATCCAAAGGCAGGGGTTGTTATTCAATAGGTGTAGACAGTAGGGCACTTAGACCTTAGATTTGATTAGAACCCCCCCCCCCCCTTCCCGCACTTCAACGGTCCTTCTACAACTTCAACTGCTCCTGCCAGACGTCTACAACTTCAACTGCTCCTGCCAGCCGTCTACAACTTCAACAGCTCCTGCCAGCCGTCTACAACTTCAACTGCGCGGACTCTACTGTCCCCTGGGCCTCGACATGGTACTCTAACGTCCTCCCGGGTCCTACATGGTGCTCTACTGTCTATCCCTATTTTATAAGACCCACCTTTCTTCCCCACATCCAAGTCTAATCCAAATTTACTTCCCAAAACGCCCCCGGACAAAACGTCACTTCCCAAAATGCCCCCGGACAAAACGTCACTTCCCAAAACGCCCCTGGACAAAACGTCACTTCCCAAAACGCCCCCGGACAAAACGTCACTTCCCAAAACGCCCCCGGACAAAACGTCACTCCCCAATTCGTCCCACAGACAAAATGTCACTCCCCAATTCGTCCCGAAAATAACCCGCACTCAAAATCCCGCACTGAAGTGACCGACCCCCCTTTTTCAAAGAATCCTCTCCATAGGTTCAGGCTTTCATACCTCCGAGTTATATCCAAAGGCAGGGGTTGTTATTCAATAGGTGTAGACAGTAGGGCACTTAGACCTTAGATTTGATTAGAACCCCCCCCCCCCCCTTCCCGCACTTCAACGGTCCTTCTACAACTTCAACTGCTCCTGCCAGACGTCTACAACTTCAACTGCTCCTGCCAGCCGTCTACAACTTCAACAGCTCCTGCCAGCCGTCTACAACTTCAACTGCGCGGACTCTACTGTCCCCTGGGCCTCGACATGGTACTCTAACGTCCTCCCGGGTCCTACATGGTGCTCTACTGTCTATCCCTATTTTATAAGACCCACCTTTCTTCCCCACATCCAAGTCTAATCCAAATTTACTTCCCAAAACGCCCCCGGACAAAACGTCACTTCCCAAAATGCCCCCGGACAAAACGTCACTTCCCAAAACGCCCCTGGACAAAACGTCACTTCCCAAAACGCCCCCGGACAAAACGTCACTTCCCAAAACGCCCCCGGACAAAACGTCACTCCCCAATTCGTCCCACAGACAAAATGTCACTCCCCAATTCGTCCCGAAAATAACCCGCACTCAAAATCCCGCACTGAAGTGACCGACCCCCCTTTTTCAAAGAATCCTCTCCATAGGTTCAGGCTTTCATACCTCCGAGTTATATCCAAAGGCAGGGGTTGTTATTCAATAGGTGTAGACAGTAGGGCACTTAGACCTTAGATTTGATTAGAACCCCCCCCCCCTTCCCGCACTTCAACGGTCCTTCTACAACTTCAACTGCTCCTGCCAGACGTCTACAACTTCAACTGCTCCTGCCAGCCGTCTACAACTTCAACAGCTCCTGCCAGCCGTCTACAACTTCAACTGCGCGGACTCTACTGTCCCCTGGGCCTCGACATGGTACTCTAACGTCCTCCCGGGTCCTACATGGTGCTCTACTGTCTATCCCTATTTTATAAGACCCACCTTTCTTCCCCACATCCAAGTCTAATCCAAATTTACTTCCCAAAACGCCCCCGGACAAAACGTCACTTCCCAAAATGCCCCCGGACAAAACGTCACTTCCCAAAACGCCCCTGGACAAAACGTCACTTCCCAAAACGCCCCCGGACAAAACGTCACTTCCCAAAACGCCCCCGGACAAAACGTCACTCCCCAATTCGTCCCACAGACAAAATGTCACTCCCCAATTCGTCCCGAAAATAACCCGCACTCAAAATCCCGCACTGAAGTGACCGACCCCCCTTTTTCAAAGAATCCTCTCCATAGGTTCAGGCTTTCATACCTCCGAGTTATATCCAAAGGCAGGGGTTGTTATTCAATAGGTGTAGACAGTAGGGCACTTAGACCTTAGATTTGATTAGAACCCCCCCCCCCCCTTCCCGCACTTCAACGGTCCTTCTACAACTTCAACTGCTCCTGCCAGACGTCTACAACTTCAACTGCTCCTGCCAGCCGTCTACAACTTCAACAGCTCCTGCCAGCCGTCTACAACTTCAACTGCGCGGACTCTACTGTCCCCTGGGCCTCGACATGGTACTCTAACGTCCTCCCGGGTCCTACATGGTGCTCTACTGTCTATCCCTATTTTATAAGACCCACCTTTCTTCCCCACATCCAAGTCTAATCCAAATTTACTTCCCAAAACGCCCCCGGACAAAACGTCACTTCCCAAAATGCCCCCGGACAAAACGTCACTTCCCAAAACGCCCCTGGACAAAACGTCACTTCCCAAAACGCCCCCGGACAAAACGTCACTTCCCAAAACGCCCCCGGACAAAACGTCACTCCCCAATTCGTCCCACAGACAAAATGTCACTCCCCAATTCGTCCCGAAAATAACCCGCACTCAAAATCCCGCACTGAAGTGACCGACCCCCCTTTTTCAAAGAATCCTCTCCATAGGTTCAGGCTTTCATACCTCCGAGTTATATCCAAAGGCAGGGGTTGTTATTCAATAGGTGTAGACAGTAGGGCACTTAGACCTTAGATTTGATTAGAACCCCCCCCCCCCCCCTTCCCGCACTTCAACGGTCCTTCTACAACTTCAACTGCTCCTGCCAGACGTCTACAACTTCAACTGCTCCTGCCAGCCGTCTACAACTTCAACAGCTCCTGCCAGCCGTCTACAACTTCAACTGCGCGGACTCTACTGTCCCCTGGGCCTCGACATGGTACTCTAACGTCCTCCCGGTCCTACATGGTGCTCTACTGTCTATCCCTATTTTATAAGACCCACCTTTCTTCCCCACATCCAAGTCTAATCCAAATTTACTTCCCAAAACGCCCCCGGACAAAACGTCACTTCCCAAAATGCCCCCGGACAAAACGTCACTTCCCAAAACGCCCCTGGACAAAACGTCACTTCCCAAAACGCCCCCGGACAAAACGTCACTTCCCAAAACGCCCCCGGACAAAACGTCACTCCCCAATTCGTCCCACAGACAAAATGTCACTCCCCAATTCGTCCCGAAAATAACCCGCACTCAAAATCCCGCACTGAAGTGACCGACCCCCCTTTTTCAAAGAATCCTCTCCATAGGTTCAGGCTTTCATACCTCCGAGTTATATCCAAAGGCAGGGGTTGTTATTCAATAGGTGTAGACAGTAGGGCACTTAGACCTTAGATTTGATTAGAACCCCCCCCCCCCCTTCCCGCACTTCAACGGTCCTTCTACAACTTCAACTGCTCCTGCCAGACGTCTACAACTTCAACTGCTCCTGCCAGCCGTCTACAACTTCAACAGCTCCTGCCAGCCGTCTACAACTTCAACTGCGCGGACTCTACTGTCCCCTGGGCCTCGACATGGTACTCTAACGTCCTCCCGGGTCCTACATGGTGCTCTACTGTCTATCCCTATTTTATAAGACCCACCTTTCTTCCCCACATCCAAGTCTAATCCAAATTTACTTCCCAAAACGCCCCCGGACAAAACGTCACTTCCCAAAATGCCCCCGGACAAAACGTCACTTCCCAAAACGCCCCTGGACAAAACGTCACTTCCCAAAACGCCCCCGGACAAAACGTCACTTCCCAAAACGCCCCCGGACAAAACGTCACTCCCCAATTCGTCCCACAGACAAAATGTCACTCCCCAATTCGTCCCGAAAATAACCCGCACTCAAAATCCCGCACTGAAGTGACCGACCCCCCTTTTTCAAAGAATCCTCTCCATAGGTTCAGGCTTTCATACCTCCGAGTTATATCCAAAGGCAGGGGTTGTTATTCAATAGGTGTAGACAGTAGGGCACTTAGACCTTAGATTTGATTAGAACCCCCCCCCCCCCTTCCCGCACTTCAACGGTCCTTCTACAACTTCAACTGCTCCTGCCAGACGTCTACAACTTCAACTGCTCCTGCCAGCCGTCTACAACTTCAACAGCTCCTGCCAGCCGTCTACAACTTCAACTGCGCGGACTCTACTGTCCCCTGGGCCTCGACATGGTACTCTAACGTCCTCCCGGGTCCTACATGGTGCTCTACTGTCTATCCCTATTTTATAAGACCCACCTTTCTTCCCCACATCCAAGTCTAATCCAAATTTACTTCCCAAAACGCCCCCGGACAAAACGTCACTTCCCAAAATGCCCCCGGACAAAACGTCACTTCCCAAAACGCCCCTGGACAAAACGTCACTTCCCAAAACGCCCCCGGACAAAACGTCACTTCCCAAAACGCCCCCGGACAAAACGTCACTCCCCAATTCGTCCCACAGACAAAATGTCACTCCCCAATTCGTCCCGAAAATAACCCGCACTCAAAATCCCGCACTGAAGTGACCGACCCCCCTTTTTCAAAGAATCCTCTCCATAGGTTCAGGCTTTCATACCTCCGAGTTATATCCAAAGGCAGGGGTTGTTATTCAATAGGTGTAGACAGTAGGGCACTTAGACCTTAGATTTGATTAGAACCCCCCCCCCCCCCTTCCCGCACTTCAACGGTCCTTCTACAACTTCAACTGCTCCTGCCAGACGTCTACAACTTCAACTGCTCCTGCCAGCCGTCTACAACTTCAACAGCTCCTGCCAGCCGTCTACAACTTCAACTGCGCGGACTCTACTGTCCCCTGGGCCTCGACATGGTACTCTAACGTCCTCCCGGGTCCTACATGGTGCTCTACTGTCTATCCCTATTTTATAAGACCCACCTTTCTTCCCCACATCCAAGTCTAATCCAAATTTACTTCCCAAAACGCCCCCGGACAAAACGTCACTTCCCAAAATGCCCCCGGACAAAACGTCACTTCCCAAAACGCCCCTGGACAAAACGTCACTTCCCAAAACGCCCCCGGACAAAACGTCACTTCCCAAAACGCCCCCGGACAAAACGTCACTCCCCAATTCGTCCCACAGACAAAATGTCACTCCCCAATTCGTCCCGAAAATAACCCGCACTCAAAATCCCGCACTGAAGTGACCGACCCCCCTTTTTCAAAGAATCCTCTCCATAGGTTCAGGCTTTCATACCTCCGAGTTATATCCAAAGGCAGGGGTTGTTATTCAATAGGTGTAGACAGTAGGGCACTTAGACCTTAGATTTGATTAGAACCCCCCCCCCCTTCCCGCACTTCAACGGTCCTTCTACAACTTCAACTGCTCCTGCCAGACGTCTACAACTTCAACTGCTCCTGCCAGCCGTCTACAACTTCAACAGCTCCTGCCAGCCGTCTACAACTTCAACTGCGCGGACTCTACTGTCCCCTGGGCCTCGACATGGTACTCTAACGTCCTCCCGGGTCCTACATGGTGCTCTACTGTCTATCCCTATTTTATAAGACCCACCTTTCTTCCCCACATCCAAGTCTAATCCAAATTTACTTCCCAAAACGCCCCCGGACAAAACGTCACTTCCCAAAATGCCCCCGGACAAAACGTCACTTCCCAAAACGCCCCTGGACAAAACGTCACTTCCCAAAACGCCCCCGGACAAAACGTCACTTCCCAAAACGCCCCCGGACAAAACGTCACTCCCCAATTCGTCCCACAGACAAAATGTCACTCCCCAATTCGTCCCGAAAATAACCCGCACTCAAAATCCCGCACTGAAGTGACCGACCCCCCTTTTTCAAAGAATCCTCTCCATAGGTTCAGGCTTTCATACCTCCGAGTTATATCCAAAGGCAGGGGTTGTTATTCAATAGGTGTAGACAGTAGGGCACTTAGACCTTAGATTTGATTAGAACCCCCCCCCCCCCCCCCTTCCCGCACTTCAACGGTCCTTCTACAACTTCAACTGCTCCTGCCAGACGTCTACAACTTCAACTGCTCCTGCCAGCCGTCTACAACTTCAACAGCTCCTGCCAGCCGTCTACAACTTCAACTGCGCGGACTCTACTGTCCCCTGGGCCTCGACATGGTACTCTAACGTCCTCCCGGGTCCTACATGGTGCTCTACTGTCTATCCCTATTTTATAAGACCCACCTTTCTTCCCCACATCCAAGTCTAATCCAAATTTACTTCCCAAAACGCCCCCGGACAAAACGTCACTTCCCAAAATGCCCCCGGACAAAACGTCACTTCCCAAAACGCCCCTGGACAAAACGTCACTTCCCAAAACGCCCCCGGACAAAACGTCACTTCCCAAAACGCCCCCGGACAAAACGTCACTCCCCAATTCGTCCCACAGACAAAATGTCACTCCCCAATTCGTCCCGAAAATAACCCGCACTCACATCCCGCACTGAAGTGACCGACCCCCCTTTTTCAAAGAATCCTCTCCATAGGTTCAGGCTTTCATACCTCCGAGTTATATCCAAAGGCAGGGGTTGTTATTCAATAGGTGTAGACAGTAGGGCACTTAGACCTTAGATTTGATTAGAACCCCCCCCCCCCCCTTCCCGCACTTCAACGGTCCTTCTACAACTTCAACTGCTCCTGCCAGACGTCTACAACTTCAACTGCTCCTGCCAGCCGTCTACAACTTCAACAGCTCCTGCCAGCCGTCTACAACTTCAACTGCGCGGACTCTACTGTCCCCTGGGCCTCGACATGGTACTCTAACGTCCTCCCGGGTCCTACATGGTGCTCTACTGTCTATCCCTATTTTATAAGACCCACCTTTCTTCCCCACATCCAAGTCTAATCCAAATTTACTTCCCAAAACGCCCCCGGACAAAACGTCACTTCCCAAAATGCCCCCGGACAAAACGTCACTTCCCAAAACGCCCCTGGACAAAACGTCACTTCCCAAAACGCCCCCGGACAAAACGTCACTTCCCAAAACGCCCCCGGACAAAACGTCACTCCCCAATTCGTCCCACAGACAAAATGTCACTCCCCAATTCGTCCCGAAAATAACCCGCACTCAAAATCCCGCACTGAAGTGACCGACCCCCCTTTTTCAAAGAATCCTCTCCATAGGTTCAGGCTTTCATACCTCCGAGTTATATCCAAAGGCAGGGGTTGTTATTCAATAGGTGTAGACAGTAGGGCACTTAGACCTTAGATTTGATTAGAACCCCCCCCCCCCTTCCCGCACTTCAACGGTCCTTCTACAACTTCAACTGCTCCTGCCAGACGTCTACAACTTCAACTGCTCCTGCCAGCCGTCTACAACTTCAACAGCTCCTGCCAGCCGTCTACAACTTCAACTGCGCGGACTCTACTGTCCCCTGGGCCTCGACATGGTACTCTAACGTCCTCCCGGGTCCTACATGGTGCTCTACTGTCTATCCCTATTTTATAAGACCCACCTTTCTTCCCCACATCCAAGTCTAATCCAAATTTACTTCCCAAAACGCCCCCGGACAAAACGTCACTTCCCAAAATGCCCCCGGACAAAACGTCACTTCCCAAAACGCCCCTGGACAAAACGTCACTTCCCAAAACGCCCCCGGACAAAACGTCACTTCCCAAAACGCCCCCGGACAAAACGTCACTCCCCAATTCGTCCCACAGACAAAATGTCACTCCCCAATTCGTCCCGAAAATAACCCGCACTCAAAATCCCGCACTGAAGTGACCGACCCCCCTTTTTCAAAGAATCCTCTCCATAGGTTCAGGCTTTCATACCTCCGAGTTATATCCAAAGGCAGGGGTTGTTATTCAATAGGTGTAGACAGTAGGGCACTTAGACCTTAGATTTGATTAGAACCCCCCCCCCCCTTCCCGCACTTCAACGGTCCTTCTACAACTTCAACTGCTCCTGCCAGACGTCTACAACTTCAACTGCTCCTGCCAGCCGTCTACAACTTCAACAGCTCCTGCCAGCCGTCTACAACTTCAACTGCGCGGACTCTACTGTCCCCTGGGCCTCGACATGGTACTCTAACGTCCTCCGGGTCCTACATGGTGCTCTACTGTCTATCCCTATTTTATAAGACCCACCTTTCTTCCCCACATCCAAGTCTAATCCAAATTTACTTCCCAAAACGCCCCCGGACAAAACGTCACTTCCCAAAATGCCCCCGGACAAAACGTCACTTCCCAAAACGCCCCTGGACAAAACGTCACTTCCCAAAACGCCCCCGGACAAAACGTCACTTCCCAAAACGCCCCCGGACAAAACGTCACTCCCCAATTCGTCCCACAGACAAAATGTCACTCCCCAATTCGTCCCGAAAATAACCCGCACTCAAAATCCCGCACTGAAGTGACCGACCCCCCTTTTTCAAAGAATCCTCTCCATAGGTTCAGGCTTTCATACCTCCGAGTTATATCCAAAGGCAGGGGTTGTTATTCAATAGGTGTAGACAGTAGGGCACTTAGACCTTAGATTTGATTAGAACCCCCCCCCCCCCTTCCCGCACTTCAACGGTCCTTCTACAACTTCAACTGCTCCTGCCAGACGTCTACAACTTCAACTGCTCCTGCCAGCCGTCTACAACTTCAACAGCTCCTGCCAGCCGTCTACAACTTCAACTGCGCGGACTCTACTGTCCCCTGGGCCTCGACATGGTACTCTAACGTCCTCCCGGGTCCTACATGGTGCTCTACTGTCTATCCCTATTTTATAAGACCCACCTTTCTTCCCCACATCCAAGTCTAATCCAAATTTACTTCCCAAAACGCCCCCGGACAAAACGTCACTTCCCAAAATGCCCCCGGACAAAACGTCACTTCCCAAAACGCCCCTGGACAAAACGTCACTTCCCAAAACGCCCCCGGACAAAACGTCACTTCCCAAAACGCCCCCGGACAAAACGTCACTCCCCAATTCGTCCCACAGACAAAATGTCACTCCCCAATTCGTCCCGAAAATAACCCGCACTCAAAATCCCGCACTGAAGTGACCGACCCCCCTTTTTCAAAGAATCCTCTCCATAGGTTCAGGCTTTCATACCTCCGAGTTATATCCAAAGGCAGGGGTTGTTATTCAATAGGTGTAGACAGTAGGGCACTTAGACCTTAGATTTGATTAGAACCCCCCCCCCCTTCCCGCACTTCAACGGTCCTTCTACAACTTCAACTGCTCCTGCCAGACGTCTACAACTTCAACTGCTCCTGCCAGCCGTCTACAACTTCAACAGCTCCTGCCAGCCGTCTACAACTTCAACTGCGCGGACTCTACTGTCCCCTGGGCCTCGACATGGTACTCTAACGTCCTCCCGGGTCCTACATGGTGCTCTACTGTCTATCCCTATTTTATAAGACCCACCTTTCTTCCCCACATCCAAGTCTAATCCAAATTTACTTCCCAAAACGCCCCCGGACAAAACGTCACTTCCCAAAATGCCCCCGGACAAAACGTCACTTCCCAAAACGCCCCTGGACAAAACGTCACTTCCCAAAACGCCCCCGGACAAAACGTCACTTCCCAAAACGCCCCCGGACAAAACGTCACTCCCCAATTCGTCCCACAGACAAAATGTCACTCCCCAATTCGTCCCGAAAATAACCCGCACTCAAAATCCCGCACTGAAGTGACCGACCCCCCTTTTTCAAAGAATCCTCTCCATAGGTTCAGGCTTTCATACCTCCGAGTTATATCCAAAGGCAGGGGTTGTTATTCAATAGGTGTAGACAGTAGGGCACTTAGACCTTAGATTTGATTAGAACCCCCCCCCCCCCCTTCCCGCACTTCAACGGTCCTTCTACAACTTCAACTGCTCCTGCCAGACGTCTACAACTTCAACTGCTCCTGCCAGCCGTCTACAACTTCAACAGCTCCTGCCAGCCGTCTACAACTTCAACTGCGCGGACTCTACTGTCCCCTGGGCCTCGACATGGTACTCTAACGTCCTCCCGGGTCCTACATGGTGCTCTACTGTCTATCCCTATTTTATAAGACCCACCTTTCTTCCCCACATCCAAGTCTAATCCAAATTTACTTCCCAAAACGCCCCCGGACAAAACGTCACTTCCCAAAATGCCCCCGGACAAAACGTCACTTCCCAAAACGCCCCTGGACAAAACGTCACTTCCCAAAACGCCCCCGGACAAAACGTCACTTCCCAAAACGCCCCCGGACAAAACGTCACTCCCCAATTCGTCCCACAGACAAAATGTCACTCCCCAATTCGTCCCGAAAATAACCCGCACTCAAAATCCCGCACTGAAGTGACCGACCCCCCTTTTTCAAAGAATCCTCTCCATAGGTTCAGGCTTTCATACCTCCGAGTTATATCCAAAGGCAGGGGTTGTTATTCAATAGGTGTAGACAGTAGGGCACTTAGACCTTAGATTTGATTAGAACCCCCCCCCCCTTCCCGCACTTCAACGGTCCTTCTACAACTTCAACTGCTCCTGCCAGACGTCTACAACTTCAACTGCTCCTGCCAGCCGTCTACAACTTCAACAGCTCCTGCCAGCCGTCTACAACTTCAACTGCGCGGACTCTACTGTCCCCTGGGCCTCGACATGGTACTCTAACGTCCTCCCGGGTCCTACATGGTGCTCTACTGTCTATCCCTATTTTATAAGACCCACCTTTCTTCCCCACATCCAAGTCTAATCCAAATTTACTTCCCAAAACGCCCCCGGACAAAACGTCACTTCCCAAAATGCCCCCGGACAAAACGTCACTTCCCAAAACGCCCCTGGACAAAACGTCACTTCCCAAAACGCCCCCGGACAAAACGTCACTTCCCAAAACGCCCCCGGACAAAACGTCACTCCCCAATTCGTCCCACAGACAAAATGTCACTCCCCAATTCGTCCCGAAAATAACCCGCACTCAAAATCCCGCACTGAAGTGACCGACCCCCCTTTTTCAAAGAATCCTCTCCATAGGTTCAGGCTTTCATACCTCCGAGTTATATCCAAAGGCAGGGGTTGTTATTCAATAGGTGTAGACAGTAGGGCACTTAGACCTTAGATTTGATTAGAACCCCCCCCCCCCCTTCCCGCACTTCAACGGTCCTTCTACAACTTCAACTGCTCCTGCCAGACGTCTACAACTTCAACTGCTCCTGCCAGCCGTCTACAACTTCAACAGCTCCTGCCAGCCGTCTACAACTTCAACTGCGCGGACTCTACTGTCCCCTGGGCCTCGACATGGTACTCTAACGTCCTCCCGGGTCCTACATGGTGCTCTACTGTCTATCCCTATTTTATAAGACCCACCTTTCTTCCCCACATCCAAGTCTAATCCAAATTTACTTCCCAAAACGCCCCCGGACAAAACGTCACTTCCCAAAATGCCCCCGGACAAAACGTCACTTCCCAAAACGCCCCTGGACAAAACGTCACTTCCCAAAACGCCCCCGGACAAAACGTCACTTCCCAAAACGCCCCCGGACAAAACGTCACTCCCCAATTCGTCCCACAGACAAAATGTCACTCCCCAATTCGTCCCGAAAATAACCCGCACTCAAATCCCGCACTGAAGTGACCGACCCCCCTTTTTCAAAGAATCCTCTCCATAGGTTCAGGCTTTCATACCTCCGAGTTATATCCAAAGGCAGGGGTTGTTATTCAATAGGTGTAGACAGTAGGGCACTTAGACCTTAGATTTGATTAGAACCCCCCCCCCCCCTTCCCGCACTTCAACGGTCCTTCTACAACTTCAACTGCTCCTGCCAGACGTCTACAACTTCAACTGCTCCTGCCAGCCGTCTACAACTTCAACAGCTCCTGCCAGCCGTCTACAACTTCAACTGCGCGGACTCTACTGTCCCCTGGGCCTCGACATGGTACTCTAACGTCCTCCCGGGTCCTACATGGTGCTCTACTGTCTATCCCTATTTTATAAGACCCACCTTTCTTCCCCACATCCAAGTCTAATCCAAATTTACTTCCCAAAACGCCCCCGGACAAAACGTCACTTCCCAAAATGCCCCCGGACAAAACGTCACTTCCCAAAACGCCCCTGGACAAAACGTCACTTCCCAAAACGCCCCCGGACAAAACGTCACTTCCCAAAACGCCCCCGGACAAAACGTCACTCCCCAATTCGTCCCACAGACAAAATGTCACTCCCCAATTCGTCCCGAAAATAACCCGCACTCAAAATCCCGCACTGAAGTGACCGACCCCCCTTTTTCAAAGAATCCTCTCCATAGGTTCAGGCTTTCATACCTCCGAGTTATATCCAAAGGCAGGGGTTGTTATTCAATAGGTGTAGACAGTAGGGCACTTAGACCTTAGATTTGATTAGAACCCCCCCCCCCCCCTTCCCGCACTTCAACGGTCCTTCTACAACTTCAACTGCTCCTGCCAGACGTCTACAACTTCAACTGCTCCTGCCAGCCGTCTACAACTTCAACAGCTCCTGCCAGCCGTCTACAACTTCAACTGCGCGGACTCTACTGTCCCCTGGGCCTCGACATGGTACTCTAACGTCCTCCCGGGTCCTACATGGTGCTCTACTGTCTATCCCTATTTTATAAGACCCACCTTTCTTCCCCACATCCAAGTCTAATCCAAATTTACTTCCCAAAACGCCCCCGGACAAAACGTCACTTCCCAAAATGCCCCCGGACAAAACGTCACTTCCCAAAACGCCCCTGGACAAAACGTCACTTCCCAAAACGCCCCCGGACAAAACGTCACTTCCCAAAACGCCCCCGGACAAAACGTCACTCCCCAATTCGTCCCACAGACAAAATGTCACTCCCCAATTCGTCCCGAAAATAACCCGCACTCAAAATCCCGCACTGAAGTGACCGACCCCCCTTTTTCAAAGAATCCTCTCCATAGGTTCAGGCTTTCATACCTCCGAGTTATATCCAAAGGCAGGGGTTGTTATTCAATAGGTGTAGACAGTAGGGCACTTAGACCTTAGATTTGATTAGAACCCCCCCCCCCCTTCCCGCACTTCAACGGTCCTTCTACAACTTCAACTGCTCCTGCCAGACGTCTACAACTTCAACTGCTCCTGCCAGCCGTCTACAACTTCAACAGCTCCTGCCAGCCGTCTACAACTTCAACTGCGCGGACTCTACTGTCCCCTGGGCCTCGACATGGTACTCTAACGTCCTCCCGGGTCCTACATGGTGCTCTACTGTCTATCCCTATTTTATAAGACCCACCTTTCTTCCCCACATCCAAGTCTAATCCAAATTTACTTCCCAAAACGCCCCCGGACAAAACGTCACTTCCCAAAATGCCCCCGGACAAAACGTCACTTCCCAAAACGCCCCTGGACAAAACGTCACTTCCCAAAACGCCCCCGGACAAAACGTCACTCCCAAAACGCCCCCGGACAAAACGTCACTCCCCAATTCGTCCCACAGACAAAATGTCACTCCCCAATTCGTCCCGAAAATAACCCGCACTCAAAATCCCGCACTGAAGTGACCGACCCCCCTTTTTCAAAGAATCCTCTCCATAGGTTCAGGCTTTCATACCTCCGAGTTATATCCAAAGGCAGGGGTTGTTATTCAATAGGTGTAGACAGTAGGGCACTTAGACCTTAGATTTGATTAGAACCCCCCCCCCCCCTTCCCGCACTTCAACGGTCCTTCTACAACTTCAACTGCTCCTGCCAGACGTCTACAACTTCAACTGCTCCTGCCAGCCGTCTACAACTTCAACAGCTCCTGCCAGCCGTCTACAACTTCAACTGCGCGGACTCTACTGTCCCCTGGGCCTCGACATGGTACTCTAACGTCCTCCCGGGTCCTACATGGTGCTCTACTGTCTATCCCTATTTTATAAGACCCACCTTTCTTCCCCACATCCAAGTCTAATCCAAATTTACTTCCCAAAACGCCCCCGGACAAAACGTCACTTCCCAAAATGCCCCCGGACAAAACGTCACTTCCCAAAACGCCCCTGGACAAAACGTCACTTCCCAAAACGCCCCCGGACAAAACGTCACTTCCCAAAACGCCCCCGGACAAAACGTCACTCCCCAATTCGTCCCACAGACAAAATGTCACTCCCCAATTCGTCCCGAAAATAACCCGCACTCAAAATCCCGCACTGAAGTGACCGACCCCCCTTTTTCAAAGAATCCTCTCCATAGGTTCAGGCTTTCATACCTCCGAGTTATATCCAAAGGCAGGGGTTGTTATTCAATAGGTGTAGACAGTAGGGCACTTAGACCTTAGATTTGATTAGAACCCCCCCCCCCCCTTCCCGCACTTCAACGGTCCTTCTACAACTTCAACTGCTCCTGCCAGACGTCTACAACTTCAACTGCTCCTGCCAGCCGTCTACAACTTCAACAGCTCCTGCCAGCCGTCTACAACTTCAACTGCGCGGACTCTACTGTCCCCTGGGCCTCGACATGGTACTCTAACGTCCTCCCGGGTCCTACATGGTGCTCTACTGTCTATCCCTATTTTATAAGACCCACCTTTCTTCCCCACATCCAAGTCTAATCCAAATTTACTCCCCAAAATGCCCCGGACAAAACGTCACTCCCCAAAATGCCCCGGACAAAACGTCACTTCCCAAAACGCCCCTGGACAAAACGTCACTTCCCAAAACGCCCCCGGACAAAACGTCACTTCCCAAAACGCCCCCGGACAAAACGTCACTCCCCAATTCGTCCCACAGACAAAATGTCACTCCCCAATTCGTCCCGAAAATAACCCGCACTCAAAATCCCGCACTGAAGTGACCGACCCCCCTTTTTCAAAGAATCCTCTCCATAGGTTCAGGCTTTCATACCTCCGAGTTATATCCAAAGGCAGGGGTTGTTATTCAATAGGTGTAGACAGTAGGGCACTTAGACCTTAGATTTGATTAGAACCCCCCCCCCCCCCTCCCGCACTTCAACGGTCCTTCTACAACTTCAACTGCTCCTGCCAGACGTCTACAACTTCAACTGCTCCTGCCAGCCGTCTACAACTTCAACCGCTCATGCCTTCCGTCTTCAAATTCAACTGGGCGGACTCTACGGTCCCCTGGGCCTCGACATGGTACTCTAACGTCCTCCCGGGTCCTACATGGTGCTCTACTGTCTATCCCTATTTTATAAGACCCACCTTTCTTCCCCACATCCAAGTCTAATCCAAATTTACTTCCCAAAACGCCCCCGGACAAAACGTCACTTCCCAAAATGCCCCCGGACAAAACGTCACTTCCCAAAACGCCCCTGGACAAAACGTCACTTCCCAAAACGCCCCCGGACAAAACGTCACTTCCCAAAACGCCCCCGGACAAAACGTCACTCCCCAATTCGTCCCACAGACAAAATGTCACTCCCCAATTCGTCCCGAAAATAACCCGCACTCAAAATCCCGCACTGAAGTGACCGACCCCCCTTTTTCAAAGAATCCTCTCCATAGGTTCAGGCTTTCATACCTCCGAGTTATATCCAAAGGCAGGGGTTGTTATTCAATAGGTGTAGACAGTAGGGCACTTAGACCTTAGATTTGATTAGAACCCCCCCCCCCCCCTTCCCGCACTTCAACGGTCCTTCTACAACTTCAACTGCTCCTGCCAGACGTCTACAACTTCAACTGCTCCTGCCAGCCGTCTACAACTTCAACAGCTCCTGCCAGCCGTCTACAACTTCAACTGCGCGGACTCTACTGTCCCCTGGGCCTCGACATGGTACTCTAACGTCCTCCCGGGTCCTACATGGTGCTCTACTGTCTATCCCTATTTTATAAGACCCACCTTTCTTCCCCACATCCAAGTCTAATCCAAATTTACTTCCCAAAACGCCCCCGGACAAAACGTCACTTCCCAAAATGCCCCCGGACAAAACGTCACTTCCCAAAACGCCCCTGGACAAAACGTCACTTCCCAAAACGCCCCCGGACAAAACGTCACTTCCCAAAACGCCCCCGGACAAAACGTCACTCCCCAATTCGTCCCACAGACAAAATGTCACTCCCCAATTCGTCCCGAAAATAACCCGCACTCAAAATCCCGCACTGAAGTGACCGACCCCCCTTTTTCAAAGAATCCTCTCCATAGGTTCAGGCTTTCATACCTCCGAGTTATATCCAAAGGCAGGGGTTGTTATTCAATAGGTGTAGACAGTAGGGCACTTAGACCTTAGATTTGATTACCACCCCCCCCCCCCATTCCCGCACTTCAACGGTCCTTCTACAACTTCAACTGCTCCTGCCAGACGTCTACAACTTCAACTGCTCCTGCCAGCCGTCTACAACTTCAACAGCTCCTGCCAGCCGTCTACAACTTCAACTGCGCGGACTCTACTGTCCCCTGGGCCTCGACATGGTACTCTAACGTCCTCCCGGGTCCTACATGGTGCTCTACTGTCTATCCCTATTTTATAAGACCCACCTTTCTTCCCCACATCCAAGTCTAATCCAAATTTACTTCCCAAAACGCCCCCGGACAAAACGTCACTTCCCAAAATGCCCCCGGACAAAACGTCACGTCCCCCAACGCCCCTGGTCTTAACGTCACTTCCCAAAACGCCCCCGGAAAAAACGTCTCTTCCCTAAAGGCCCCCGGACAAAACGTCACTCCCCAATTCGTCCCACAGACAAAATGTCAATACCATATTCGTCCCGAAAATAACCCGCACTCAAAATCCCGCACTGAAGTGACCGACCCCCCTTTTTCAAAGAATCCTCTCCATAGGTTCAGGCTTTCATACCTCCGAGTTATATCCAAAGGCAGGGGTTGTTATTCAATAGGTGTAGACAGTAGGGCACTTAGACCTTAGATTTGATTAGAACCCCCCCCCCCCCTTCCCGCACTTCAACGGTCCTTCTACAACTTCAACTGCTCCTGCCAGACGTCTACAACTTCAACTGCTCCTGCCAGCCGTCTACAACTTCAACAGCTCCTGCCAGCCGTCTACAACTTCAACTGCGCGGACTCTACTGTCCCCTGGGCCTCGACATGGTACTCTAACGTCCTCCCGGGTCCTACATGGTGCTCTACTGTCTATCCCTATTTTATAAGACCCACCTTTCTTCCCCACATCCAAGTCTAATCCAAATTTACTTCCCAAAACGCCCCCGGACAAAACGTCACTTCCCAAAATGCCCCCGGACAAAACGTCACTTCCCAAAACGCCCCTGGACAAAACGTCACTTCCCAAAACGCCCCCGGACAAAACGTCACTTCCCAAAACGCCCCCGGACAAAACGTCACTCCCCAATTCGTCCCACAGACAAAATGTCACTCCCCAATTCGTCCCGAAAATAACCCGCACTCAAAATCCCGCACTGAAGTGACCGACCCCCCTTTTTCAAAGAATCCTCTCCATAGGTTCAGGCTTTCATACCTCCGAGTTATATCCAAAGGCAGGGGTTGTTATTCAATAGGTGTAGACAGTAGGGCACTTAGACCTTAGATTTGATTAGAACCCCCCCCCCCTTCCCGCACTTCAACGGTCCTTCTACAACTTCAACTGCTCCTGCCAGACGTCTACAACTTCAACTGCTCCTGCCAGCCGTCTACAACTTCAACAGCTCCTGCCAGCCGTCTACAACTTCAACTGCGCGGACTCTACTGTCCCCTGGGCCTCGACATGGTACTCTAACGTCCTCCCGGGTCCTACATGGTGCTCTACTGTCTATCCCTATTTTATAAGACCCACCTTTCTTCCCCACATCCAAGTCTAATCCAAATTTACTTCCCAAAACGCCCCCGGACAAAACGTCACTTCCCAAAATGCCCCCGGACAAAACGTCACTTCCCAAAACGCCCCTGGACAAAACGTCACTTCCCAAAACGCCCCCGGACAAAACGTCACTTCCCAAAACGCCCCCGGACAAAACGTCACTCCCCAATTCGTCCCACCGACAAAACGTCACTCCCCAATTCGTCCCGAAAATAACCCGCACTCAAAATCCCGCACTGAAGTGACCGACCCCCCTTTTTCAAAGAATCCTCTCCATAGGTTCAGGCTTTCATACCTCCGAGTTATATCCAAAGGCAGGGGTTGTTATTCAATAGGTGTAGACAGTAGGGCACTTAGACCTTAGATTTGATTAGAACCCCCCCCCCCCCCCCTTCCCGCACTTCAACGGTCCTTCTACAACTTCAACTGCTCCTGCCAGACGTCTACAACTTCAACTGCTCCTGCCAGCCGTCTACAACTTCAACAGCTCCTGCCAGCCGTCCTACAACTTCAACTGCGCGGACTCTACTGTCCCCTGGGCCTCGACATGGTACTCTAACGTCCTCCCGGTCCTACATGTTGATCTACTGTCTATCCCTATTTTATAAGACCCACCTTTCTTCCCCACATCCAAGTCTAATCCAATTTACTTCCCAAAACGCCCCCGGACAAAACGTCACTTCCCAAAATGCCCCCGACAAAACGTCCTTCCCAAAACGCCCCTGGACAAAACGTCACTTCACTTCCCAAAACGCCCCCGGACAAAACGTCACTTCCCAAACGCCCCCGACAAAACGTCACTCCCCAATTCGTCCCACAGACAAATGTCACTCCCCAATTCGTCCCGAAAATAACCCGCACTCAAATCCCGCACTGAAGTGACCGACCCCCCTTTTTCAAAGAATCCTCTCCATAGGTTCAGGCTTTCATACCTCCGAGTTATATCCCAAGGCAGGGTTGTTATTCAATAGGTGTAAGAACAGTAGGGCACTTAGACCTTAGATTTGATTAGAACCCCCCCCCCCTTCCCGCACTTCAACGGTCCTTCTACAACTTCAACTGCTCCTGCCAGACGTCTACAACTTCAACTGCTCCTGCCAGCCGTCTACAACTTCAACACAGCTCCTGCCAGCCGTCTACAACTTCAACTGCGCGACTCTACTGTCCCCTGGGCCTCGACATGGTACTCTAACGTCCTCCCGGGTCCTACATGGTGCTCTACTAGCGTCTATCCCTATTTTATAAGACCCCACCTTTCTTCCCCACATCCAAGTCTAATCCAAATTTACTTCCCAAAACGCCCCCGGACAAAAACGTCACTCCCAAAATGCCCCCGGACAAAACGTCACTTCCCAAAACGCCCCTGGACAAAAACGTCCACTGGTCCACAAAACGCTCCAAAAACGGCCCCCGGACAAAAAAAACTCACTTCCCAAACACGCCCCCGGACAAAACGTCACTCCCCAATTCGTCCCACAGACAAAATGTCACTCCCCAATTCGTCCCGAAAATAACCCGCACTCACAAAAATCCCGCACTGAAGTGACCGACCCCCCCCTTTTTCAAAGAATCCTCTCCATAGGTTTCAGGCTTTCATACCTCCGAGTTATATCCAAAGGCAGGGGTTGTTATTCAATAGGTGTAGACAGTACGGCACTTAGACCTTAGATTGGCTTAGAACCCCCCCCCCCCCGTCCCGCACTTCAACGGTCCTTCGACACTTCAACTGCTCCGGCCAGACGTCTACCACTTCAACTGCTCCTGCCAGACGTCTACACACTTCACCAGGCTCTCTGCCAGCCGTCTACAACTTCAACGCGCGGACTCTAACTGTCCCCTGGGCCTCGACATGGTACTCTAACGTCCTCCCGGGTCCTACATGGTGCTCTACTGTCTATCCCCCTATTTTATAAGACCCACCTTTCTTCCCCACATCCAAGTCTTAATCCAAATTTACTTCCCAAAACGCCCCCCGGACAAAACGTCACTTCCCAAAATGCCCCCGTACAAAACGTCACTTCCCAAAACGCCCCTGACAAAACGTCACTTCCCAACAACGCGCCCCGGACAAAACGTCACTTCCCAAAACGCCCCCCGGACAAAACGTCACTCCCCCAATTCGTCCCACAGACAAAATGTCCCTCCCCAATTCGTCCCGAAAATAACCCGCACTCCAAAATCCCGCACTGAAGTGACCCGACCCCCCCCTTTTTCAAAGAATCCTCTCCATAGGTTCAGGCTTTCATACCGTCCGAGTTATATCCAAAGGCAGGGTTGTTATTCAATAGGTGTAGACAGTAGGGCACTTAGACCTTAGATTTGGATTAAACCCCCCCCCCCCTTCCGCACATTCAACGGTCCTTCTTCAACTTCAACTGCTCCTGCCAGACGTCTACAACTTCCTACTGCTCCTGCCAGCCGTCTACAACTTCAACAGCTCCTGCCAGCCGTCTACAACTTCAACTGCGCGGACTCTACTGTCCCCTGGGCCTCGACATGGTACTCTAACGTCCTCCCGGGTCCTACATGTGTGCTCTACTGTCTATCCCTATTTTATAAGACCCACCTTTCTTCCCCACATCCAAGTCTAATCCAAATTTACTTCCCAAAACGAACGCCCCCGGACAAAACGTCACTTCCCAAAATGCCCCCGGACAAAACGTCACTTCCCAAAACGGGCCCCCTGGACAAAACGTCACTTCCCAAAACGCCCCCGGACAAAACGTCACTCCCCCAAACCCCCCGGTACAAAACGTCACTCCGCCAAATTCGTCCCACAGACAAAATGTCACTCCCCAATTCGTCCCGAAAATAACCCGCACTCCAAAATCCCGCACTGAAGTGGACCGCCCCCCTTTTTCAAGAGAATCCTCTCCATAGGTTTCAGGCTTTCATACCATAACCTCCGAGTTTATCCAAAGGCAGGGGGTTGTTATTCATAGGTGTAGAACAAGTAGGGCACTTAGACCCTTAGATTTGAGTAGTAAAACCCCCCCCCCCTTCCCGCACCTTCAACGGTCCCTTCTACAACTTCAACTGCTCCTGCCAGACGTCTACAACTTCAACTGCTCCTGCAGCCGTCTACAACTTCAACAGCTCCTGCCAGCCGTCTACAACTTCAACTGCGCGGACTCTACTGTCCCCTGGGCCTCGACATGGTACTCTAACGTCCTCCCGGTTCCCTACATGGTGCTCCTCTACTGTCTATCCCTATTTTATAAGACCCACCTTTCTTCCCCACATCCCAAGTCTAATCCAATTTACTTCCACGCAAAACGCCCCCGGACAAAACGTCACTATCCCAAAATGCCCCCGGACAAAACGTCACTTCCCAAAAC